>QJPP01003898.1:7500-124833 GCA_003996215.1 Jaltomata sinuosa | reverse complement strand
CCCGTAGCCCAGAACAGTTAGTAATGGGCTACTATCTAGCAGATAAGGGAACAAGACAAATAAAATAGATAACAGGGATATAAATATATACATATGCGAAAACTAAACCAAACCCAAGACCTGGTATCATAGTACAGAGCCAAAACTACATACTTGGAGTGAAAACTATCCAAAAGAATATATATACAGATGTCTCTGAATGGTAATAGAGTACATAAAGCAAAAGATAAACTAAAGCTAAGCTCCGATCGCCAAGAGCTCACCCTCAGCCTGAAGTAGTTTCCAACAGATCTCCAAGCATGAATCATAGCGATCTAACGGCGATGGCCCACGCTAAGATCTGCACCCAAAGATGCAGGGGGTAGGGGTGAGCACCAAATGCGAAGCATAAGGTACCCAGTAGGTATCATAGGCCGACTGGGCACATATAAGATAAAAGCGCAGTAATAGACAGAATAGAAGCAAGTAGTCACAGAATCAACGAAAGGTACACAGGAACTAGCCCAGAGGGAAATCAACAGAACCACATATGAGGCTAGTAAGCAGAATATACACATCATAGACACAGGTGAAAGTAAGAACAACGCACCTGGGGTCCTTGCAACAACAGTGTATACAAAATAAGTTTACGAAATGGACGGTATACCGGTAACCTCAAGTGTAAGAAGAAGAGAGAAAGAGTAATGATAGGCATGCTCAGAGACATGAATCAAGCCCAACTAATCATATCAATTTCACACCCAGCAACTGACAGTCTAGCAGTAACCTATTTCATAATTAACCGTAATCAGGGAATAATTCTACAAGTAAATAGAAAGAGTCTACCTACAGTCCCTCGGCCGCCCATACAACCGAGGAACACAAACAAGTGAAAACAAACCCTCCGGCATCCCATACTACCGGAGCGTACAATCAGCAAACAACAAACAAGGGTGGAACCTCGAACAATGAATGATATGATGCATGAAGATCTCAAGTGCCATGGTATCTCTGTATGTACCTCCTCCGGCGCCGATCCGGCCCAGCAGGTAGGTTCCATGGAAGGACACTGCCCGTATACCTCTACTCCACCGTATACCCCTCCTTCGGCACACGCAGCCCGTAGCCCCTGGCCCGGATGGCAAGGTCCATGGAGGTCCCAGACCCCATACTAAAGCTCAGTATCAGAACATGTATCAAGATAGAGACCCAGTCTCGATATCAAGATAGAGACCCAGTCTCGAATATGCATGCCCAGACCCTGTTCAGGACTAAAAATAGTAGGAAAATATCTCAAAAACCCCTCCAAGGGTGCCCGGGCGTAGCCGGGTCTAAACAATAAAAAGTCATCTCAAGTGCTCGGTCCAACCGAGGCTAAAAATCATCTCAAGTAACAAGAAAACTCAACTAGCACCCCGGCCCTGCCGAGTCTAGCGATAATCATAAAATTGATGATTTTAAACATAATTTTACTTTCTTGCCCAAAAATCTTCACAAGTGAAATCAACCATTTCCAAATCATTTCCATCAAAAACGGGCCCCTCGGGCCATGCAAGGTTTAGAAAACAGTGCCAGTAGGCCCGAAGCCAAAACCACAGTATAACATGGATAAAACCTCTTTATATGCATGGAAATGGTATGATCACACACAATAGCTGCCCCGCAACTCACAATCAACCTATCGACCCTGCACAGGCCCACAGCTACTCAGCAAGCATAACCAGCCTAGAAGGATAATACTATGCCCGGGACTCGCGGACATTCCCAAAATCCCACCTTCTATGTTCCAGAGTCAACAAGGCCACACAGGACCACAAGGGTAAATAAAATATAACGACAAGTACTACAAGCAACGGAGAAACAAAAGTAGGCGAATATGAATAAAGCGGTCGAGGTCTGTGGTACCAACCTAATAAACCCACCCAAGGATGTCCATTAATACAATTTTATTTTATATATACGGAGTCTAGGGAAAAAAAACCGTAACCTACCTGTCGTCCGATGACAAGCTTGAACCTCTCCGAAAACCTCCAACACGAAAATAAACTCGGACTCAGGCTTGAATATTTTCACTTGTTTGTGTTCCTCGGTTGTATGGGCGGCCGAGGGACTGTAGGTAGATTTTTGCTTTTTACTTACATAATTGTTCTCTATTATGGATAAGTATGAGATTGGTATGATTAGTTGAGTTTGATTCATGTCTCTGAGCATGCCTATTATTACTCTTTCTCTCTTCTTCTTACACTTGAGGTTACCGGTATACCATCCATTTCGTAAACTTGTTTTATATACACTGTTATTGCAAGGACCCCAGGTGCGTTGTTTCTTACTTTCACCTGTGCCTATGGCGTGTATATTCTGCCTACTAGCCTCACATGTGGTTTTGTTGATTTCCCTCAGGGCTAGTTCCTGTGTACCGATCGTTGATTTCTGTGACTACATGCTTCTATTCTGTCTATTACTATGCTTTTATCTTATATGTGCCCAGTCGGCCTATGATACCTACTGGGTACCTTATGCTTCGCATTTGGTGCTTACCCCTACCCCCTGCATCTTTGGGTGCAGATCCTAGCGTGGGCCATCATCGTTAGACCATTGTGATTCGTGCTTGGAGATCTGTTGGAGACTACTGCAGGCGGAGGGTGAGCTCTTGGCGATCGGAGCTTAGCTTTAGTTTATCTTTTTCTTTATGTACTCTATTACCATTCAGAGACATCTGTATATATTCTTTTGGATAGTTTTCACTCCATGTATGTAGTTTTGGCTCTGTACTATGATACCAGGTCTTGGGGTTTGGTTTAGTTTCCGCATATGTATATATTTATATCCATGTTATCTATTTTATTCGTCTTGTTTCCTTATTTGCTAGATAGTAGCCCATTACTAACTGTTCTGGGCTACGGGGATTGGTTCACCTACCGGAGGTTGTAGGTGCCATCATGACCGAGAAATCGGGTCGTGACAGTTGAATGGATAAATATCAATTAATACTGTCCATTTTAAATAAGATTTTCAAATATCTTTATGATAATTTTAAGTAACTGAAAGAATTTTCAAAGTTATCCAAATATGTTTAATCCATCGAGAATCACACTTTGTGGATTTTCAAAAGTGCCCAATACTTTCTTTTGAATTTAACTTAAACCCTTACACATACTCTAGTTTTCAAATAAAAGGTTTTCTTTTCAAAATTATATGTTAAACGATTTTCTTGATTTTCTAAAAATTAAGTGGCGAATCTTTAATTATTTTCAAAATAAAATTAATTAAATGAATTTTTGTCACGAAGTTATGAAGTTTTTGAATATTGAAAACAATCGTTACAAAATGGCGACTCTGCAGGAGATTCATCTAGGTTCTAACCAAAAGGATTTTATTTGTTTGGCTAACTTTTATTTGTAATAATTGTTACTTTTCAAAATATTTATCTATTTTTAAATTATAAGTGTCATTGCATCCATGACATATTGATAAGTTGGTAATCTACCAACTTATTGAGCCTTTATTCATGAATTATTGTCATATTTTGATGAGAATTAGAGGTATTTATTGCCTTTATTGCCGTAAATATAGGTACTCTTAGTCTATTGGAGAAAGCAAGGGATTTGAACCCAAAGGGCTTAAAGTGGAGTTAAAAGTACAAGATGATCAAATGGGGAAGATTCTATCATGAAGGGAGGAATGGAATGCGAGCCGCATAAGGACACTTGCGTTTCGCAGGTATCAGCGCACATGAAGGATCAGAGTCTGTTGAGTTAACATCTGCATGCGAGCCGCACAATGCCATGGGCGATGCCCCTCCTTTCGCATCCGACGTTGCATCCCAGTAGGACACCACTGCCTGAGAAGTTGGGCACCCGCGAGTCGCACAATGCCAGGTGCGGTCTTGTACTCCCCCCGAAGGGTAATTTTGTCCAAATGTACAATAAAGTATTTGAGAAGATTCTAAAACCCCTTTTTGGGATTTGTAGACTAAGAATTGAATTAGTTTTTGCTTTCCCAAGGAAGAATATTGAGAGTACTTTTTTTCTCTTCTTCTTCCTCATTGAAAAACACCATTTGTAAGAAATTTTGAGCTTGGAATTTGAACTTATCTTACAATATGAATGGAATTTTGGGAAATTCATTTGGTATTTTCTCTTGTTCCTTTAATATGAGCAGCTAAATTCTATTCTAGGGGTATGTGCATGATGAGTGTTTGAATTTGGGAATGGATATTGATTAATTTTGCTTATAATTAATTATTTAGTATAGCTCTATTGAATTCTTCATGGTTTAATATAAAATTGATGGTTGCAAATATTAGTTGAGTTTACTAATTTTGTACTTGCTTGAAAGAGCAGTTCATAAATTGGGTAAGAATTCAATAGTGGGGATTTAGGATTTTCACCATAGATTAAGGTTTGAAATAGCTTGATTGAAAGAAATTCTCATCTAAGAATCAAATCTAGATATAGGGAGAGTGCTTTTAAACATCAACAAAAATGGTGTTGTTGCCGGGGAATGGTTCTTGATTGTCATTTAATTTACTTTTGTTGAGTGTTTGTTCTCTTTTACTCTTTATATTGTTGTTTGTGACCTTGAGTAGGAAGGATGCTATCTATTTACCTAATGCGGTGGAAGATGCAATATTTCAAATCACTAGCCCAATGATCTAGTTATGAACATGCAATATTCCCCTTCTCTCTAATGGGGAAGCTACTATTTGGTTTAAAGAATTACCAATAGGTACCATATCTACATGGGATGAAATGCTCACCCTATTCCTTGTCATATTCTTTCCCATTAACCAAATGCTTCACTTGAGGGATGAAATCATTAAGTTCGAGCAATACCAAGGTGAACCTTTCCATGAGGTTTGGTCAAGATTTAAGAGGAAGGTGGAAAAATTCCCAACCCATGGCCTTCTGGATGATATCCTTCTCCAATAATATTAGCGCTCTTTAGACTCCACAAATAAAAGTATTCTCAACACTTTGGCTGAAGGCGCCCTAATGGACCAAACATTTGAGTTCACTAAGGTGTTACTTGAGAAGGTGACTAAAGCAAGTCATGATTGGAATACTTGGGGAGCCAAGGGGGCAATGTGTGCTACCGCTTCTAACATGCTTGATGATTGGAAGAAAAATAATGCACGAAGGGATAGAGAGTTAACAACTATCAAAATTCTCCTCGAATTTATGACTAGGCACGTGACCAAGTAGAAAATTGAGAGTGTAAATGCCATTAGCATGGGTGGAGTTGTGGAGCTAGTATATGACAGATGCTACTTTTGTGAGGATGCAGAAGCATCATCCATTGAAAATCATGAAATGGGTTCCCATGCAAGTATCCAAAGAGTAAATCAGAGGTCATGGGGACAAGAACATGGGAATCAAGGTCGGAACCATGTGGAGGGTACCGCCAGAATAGAAAACATGCTTGAAAGGGTATTAGAAAGGGAGGAGACACTAATGTGGGAGTCCAGGAGCTAAGAAATGATCTAGGAGTCCATGATCAAACTATGCAATCACATTCCGTCGCTATCAAGCTTCTCAAAGAAAGAATGCATTGTCTTACCTCTAAATTCAAGTATGAGAAAGAAATCAGCATCGTGGAGGCTTGTGTTGAAGGGGAACAATCAAGCCTTACTAATGGTAAGGATCATGCCATGAACACGACAAGAAGAAAAAGGGTTATCAGTAATAGTTATGCGGAAAATCATGATTGTTGAAATAAGATCCCTAAGGTTTGTAAGCCCTTCCCTAAATGTCCTCCTCCTTTCCCACAATGCATAGTGAAGGAAAAAGAAAGAGAGCAAAATAGAGGATTTGAATCCATGTTGAAAAAAATTTCTATCAATGTTCCCCCAAAACAGGCCCTCACTCAAATGCCCGATCATGTAAAGTTTGTGAAAGAAATGTGTACCAAGAAAAACTTCATAGGGTATGGGATCGTCCACATGTCCTCTCACAGTAGCACTATAATAACAAATAAGTTTGCAATCGACTTAGATGACCAGGGTGTTTTTACTATTTGTGGTGCAAATGGGCTGCATAAGTCAACAAAGATTGTGTGTGATGAAAGCGCGAGTATAAATTTGATGTCTTTTTCCACTTTCAATCAATTGGAACTGAGGTCTTACTACTATTAAAAAGATGAAATTGCTTATGGCAGACCGCTCAATGAAATACCACGTTGGAATTTCTTATGACATGTTAGTGAAAATGGACCAGCTTGTGTATCCAATAGATTTTGTGATACTTGATTGCACCGGTGGTTTTGAAATACCAATTATATTGGGAAAACCGTGTTTGATGATGGGGAGCACATAGATTGATGTGAAATTAGGGGAACTTAAATTATCAATGAATGAGAAAGAGAAATTTTTGATATTTGTAGGTCCATGAAGCAACCCAATAATCTCTAGATGGTCTTTACAATCGATAAGATTGAGGAGAGTGTCGAGCTTTAATCACAAGAAAGATTTGTGGAGGAAGCATTGGAGGCTATTTTTTTGAACCATGATTGCGAAGAGATTGAGTAATATGAGGAAGTGTGTAGTGCTTTGGTAGGAATGAGGTCTTATTCCTATCCTCCAAAGAAACTTGATCTTGACCTAAAGAACTAGCAAACTCCTCCATCTAAGCCCTCCGTTGTTGAACCCCCTGTGTTATAGCTCAAGCCCTTGACTTCACACTTGAAGTAGGCCTATTTAGGTGCCAATGACACCTTTACGATAATCATATCCGACAAAATAGAAGAAGGGCAAGTATGGGCATTACTAGATATTTTGAAGAAGCATATTTGAGCACTTGGTTGGACCATTGCCAATATAATTGGCACAACGGGAATATGTACACATAAGATTAACCTTCAAGAGGATTTCACACCGTCAATTAAACATCAAAGAAGATTAAACCCACTTATGCAAGAGGTGGTCAAAAAGGAAATTATTAAATGGTTAGATGTGGGGGTCGTTCTTCCAATATTCGATAGCACATGGGTTAGTCTGGTCTAATACGTACCCAAGAAAAAAGGAATTACTGTTGTGCCTAACGCAAAGGATGAAATGATAGCTCTCCGACCGATGACCGGCTGGAGAGTTTGCATGGATTATAGGAAGTTTAATGCGTGGATAGAGAAAGACCATTTATCTCTTCTATTTATGGATCAAATGATTGATTGTTTAGCGTGGCGTAGTTATTATTGTTTTCTTGATGGATATTCAGGCTATAATCAAATCTCAATTACTCCCCAAGACTAAGAGAAAATGATATTCACTTGACCCTATGGGACCTTTGCATTCAAGCGAGTGTCGTTTGGTCTTTGCAATGTTGTAGCTAATTTTCAACGGTGCATGATGTCAATATTCATGGACATGGTAGAAGACACCATGGAGATTTTCATGGATGATTTCTCTATTGTGGGAGATGCATTTGAAGATTGCCTAGCTCATTTAGAAGATGTTCTTAAAAGATGTGAAGAGACTAATCTAGTTTTAAGCTGGGAGAAATGTCACTTTATAGTGAAAGAAGGAATTGTTCGAGTTCACAAAATATCAAAAAAGGGAATTGAAATTGACCAAGCAAAAATTGAGGTCATTTTTAAGTTACCCCCTCCGAAAAATGGTAAAAGGGGTGAGAAGCTTCTTGGGTCACACCAGATTCTATAGGAGATTCATTAAAGATTTTTCTAAAGTGGCCTATCCATTGTGCAAATTACTATAGAAGGAGGTTATGCTCGACTTTGATGATAATTGCATGAAGGAATTTCTCATATTGAAGGAAAAACTAACCTCAACCCTTATAATTATAGCACCCGACTGTTCAAAACCATTTGACCTAATATGCGATGCGAGTGGGGTATCCTTGGGGGAGGTGCTTGTTCAAAGAAGATATAAGCCTTTTCATCCGATCTATTATGCCAGCAAAACCTTAAACTCATCCAAACAAACTATACAGTGACCGAACAAGAATTGCTTGCAGTTGTGTTCGCTTTTGAAAAATTTCAGGCATACCTATTAGGGACCAAAGTAGTGGTGCACACAGACCATGCAAAAATTATGTATTTGATGGCTAAGAAAAATTCCAAGGCTTATCCGATGGGTTTTGTTGCTACAAGAGTTTGACTTTGAAGTAAAAGCCGAAGAGGGTGTGAAAATCAAGTGGTTGATCATCTGTCTAGATTAGAGGAGGAAGGACGACCTGTGGGGGAACTTGAAATAAATGAGGAATTCCACGACGAACACATCTTGGCTGCATCTCATGATCTAATACCTTGGTTTATTGATTTTTCTAATTTCCAAGCAAGTGATATAGTGTCAGAAGGTCTAACTTTCCATTAATTTTTTTTCCTACATAACGCTGGGAAGTTCTATTGGGATGAACCCTATTTCTTTCGGATTTTTCTGATGGTATGATTCGAAGGTGCATTCTCGAAGCAGAAATGATGCCCATTTTGAAAGCTTGCCATTCTTCACAGGTCGGTGGTTGATAAGTTGGTATCTACCAACATATTAAGCCTTTATTCATGAATTATTGCCATGTTTTGATGAGAATAAGAGGTACTTATTGGATTTATTGATGAAAATGTAGGTACTCTTGGTCCAAAGAAGAAAACAAAGGAATTGAACCCAAAGAGCTCAAAAAGAGTTAAAGTGTGAAGGTGATAAAAAAAGAGAAAGAATCTGATGAGAGGTGCGATCGCCATGCGAGCCGCACAATACGACATGTAGTTTTCACCCTACTTTACACCTCACCACCGCAACAAAAGGCATCACTAGCTGAGGCAAAGGGCGATATGCGATGCACAGAACTGGTGGTGCAATCGCACGTCGTGTCGCATGTTGCATTGCACCACCCCTGAGGGGTATTTTTTTCCAAAGCTAAGTGATGTATTAGGAAGCTTCTAAAACCCATTTTGGGGTGTGTACCTAGAGAGAAATTTAGTTTTACTTTCCGTAAGGAAGATATTGAGAGTACACTCTTCTGTCTTCATCTTCTCCAATTAGAATCACCATTTTTGTAAGGATTTAAGCTTGGATTTGGAGTTTGGATTGAATATGAATGGAATTATGAGTTACTCATTTGTTATATCTTCTTATTTCCTTAATATGAGTGGCTAAATTCCTTATCTAGGGGTATATGCATGATGGGTATTTGAATTTGGGTATGGGTATTGATTAATTGTGCTTATTATTGATGAATTAGTATGGGTCTATTGAATTCTTCATGAATTAATTATAAAATTGATGGTTGCAAACATTGATTGAGTTTACTTAATTGTGTTCTTGCTTGAAAGAGGAGTTCATAATTCGGATAGGAATTCAATAGTGGGAATATGGGATTTCCACCTCAGATTGAGGCTATAAATAGCTTTTGAAAGATATACCCATCTAAGAATCTAAGCTAGAAATAGCGTGATTCCCCCAAGCTTTGAATTGGTTGGTTTAAGGTAAAGCTATAGTGCTTGATCAAAGACTATAGTACATATGTTTGAAAGGTCGAAAGACTATCAAATATAGCTATAACCAATGCTACCCATACCTTTTATCAAAAGTTTGCATAATTAATCAAGTCCCCTAACCTATTGTAGAATCCCATCGGAAGCATACCCCTAGTCTTCCATTTCATTGATAAACAATTCTTACTTTTACTTTACTCTCTTGTTTTGACATTGATACGTAAATTCCCTTTCCAATTCCCCACATTTTTACTTTTCAATTGTTTGAACATCTACTTGGCTTAGTAATTATTACTCGATGATTTCTTAGCAAATCATCACTCTATTCTCCGTGGATACGACCCAGACCATCCATTGGGTATATTTATTTGTTTTGCTTGACGATCGCTACCACCTTCTTTGGGAGAGTGCTTTTGAGCATCATAAAAAATAGTGTCGTTGCTGGGGAATGGTTTTTGATTCGCCAATTGATTGTCATTTAAGTTCACTTTGTTGAGTTTTTGTTCATTTTTACCTATTTGTTGTTTGTGATTGTTTGAATAGGGTGCCCATGAGTCAAGCGGGTAACCAAGAAATCATAGATGGATATATAGATGCGAACAATGAACCCGTAGTCCATGGTGGCGTAAGTGCAATCTGCCTACCCCTTATTATTGGAAACGCCGTATTTCATGTGATGAGCACCATGATCTACTTGATCTAGATGAAGGGACTTTTTGAAGGGCTGGCTCATGAAGATGCCAACCGACATATTTGGAACTTTATTGAAATATGTTAGCCCTTCAACATCAATAATATTTCCCAAGAGTCAATCCGACTCTGTTTGTTCCCTTTCTCCCTTATGGGAGAAGTGATGGCTTGGCTTGAAGAGCTCCCATAGGCCTCTATTACTTCATGGAATGGATTGGTTGAGGCATTTTTGGTGCAATTCTTCCCTCCCTCTTGGATGATGCAATTGAGGGATGATATCACAAATTTCTGCCAACTCCCGGATGAGCCATTGTAAAAAGCATGGATAAGGTTCAAGAAAAAGCTTATATTGTGTCTGAATCATGGTTTGCCTGATAATGTCCTACTTCAAAGCTTCTATCGATCTTTTGACTCGATGAATAAATCTGTGGCAAATAACCTCGCGAGTGGAACATTTATGGACCAATAATAAGGTCTAGCTTTGGATCTATTAAAGCGGATGACAAAGACAAATTGTGCATGGCATACTAGAGAGACCGATGTTTCCTCGGGGGTGACTTCGTCCATTATGATGAGTGAAATGAGACAAAAAGAAGAGGAGAGAGATGAAACAATGGCCAAGATGTTTTTCCAAATTGATCTATTGGCCAAACATATGATGGGGGCTGGAAATAAAATTGTGAATGCTGTGGGGACTTACTGTTCTAGAGATCATGATGAAGGTGCGTATTCCCCTATAGACGAGGAGGCATGTTATCTTGTGGTGGGTTCTCGACCCATATACCAACCAAGGTCCTTGGTGTTCGAGAGATGAGAACCAAGGTTGGAATAGGAACAAGGGAAATCAGTGGAGAGATCAGGAGCCGAGTAGAGACCGTAAGGGTCACTGGCGTGATTATGAAAGAGAAGGTGATAATTACAATAACCATAGTACTAACCCTTACGTGCCTCCACCAAAGGTCAATGTGTCTCCCTACCAACCAACGGTGAGTAACCCCGGACATTCTAAGATTTAGGACATGTTGTCTCAAGTCTTGAAAAGAGTTGAATAGACTGATAGTAGGGTGAAAGAATTAAAAAGTGAGGTGTTCACTCTTCAACAAATGGTGAGCTCCTATTTAGCATCTATCAAGCACCTAGAGGCCCAAATGAACCACCTCTCTTCACAAATGAATCCACGTATGAAAGGTACCCTTCCAAGTGACACACTTACAAACCCGAAGAATGATGGCCATGTGATGGCAATAGTCACTCGGAGTGGAAGGATGCTTAGTGGGGTAAGAAAGCAGAATATTGAGGTTATTGTGGAACATGAGGAAAAGATACAAGAAGATATCGTAATTGAGAACAAAGTTGATGAGAGTACGAATATTGGGGTGAAGCTTACTGCACCCAATGTGATTGCAAATAATGAAGACCCACATGAAGGAAGGATGAGACCAAATCTCCTTCTCAAATTTCTATTGATATTGAAGAGAATGATCCAAGTGTGCAAAAGCCATTGCCAAAAGGGCCTCCTCCATACACTAAGAGATTGACCAAGGAAAAGAAAAATTCTCAATTCAAAAAGTTTGTTGACATGTTCAACAAGCTAGCCATTAATATTCCCTTGGTTGATGCTCTTACGCAAATGCCAGGGTATGCAAAGTTTATGAAGAAGCTGTTGAAAAAGAAGCGAGTGGTTAAAGTGGGGATGATGGAAGTGTCCCATATTTGTAGTGTGGTAATGACAAGCAACATTTCCCCCAAATGGGAAGATCCGTGAGCCTTTACAATCCCATGTACTATTGGAGTGTTTTTGTTCGAAAGGCCTTATGTGATCTCGGGGCAAGTATCAACTTGATGCCCCTTGTGATCTTAAAGAAGTTAGTCTTAGGTACTCCTAAACCTACACCAATGAGATTTCTAATGGTTGATTGCTCAATTAAACGCCCGGTGAGGATATTGTTCGATGTGTTAGTTAAGGTAGACAAGTTTATCCTACCGGCCGACTTTGTGGTATTGGATTGTGACGTTGATCTTGAGGTGCCCATCATTTTGGGATGACCACTGTTGGCAACTGGGAGAGCTCTTGTTGATGTAGAGCTAGGAGAGCTCAAGTTCCATGTGGGGAGAAAGGAAGTTACATTCAATGTGTGCCAACCTACTAGACCACCAAATGAAATTTAGAGTTGTTTCTATGATCAATACTGAGGGCAAGTTGGTTGAAGCCCATGGTGAGTTTGAGATAAAGGAGGCACCCGAATCTATGGTGTTGCCAAATTGGCAATAAGAGAATGCAATGAAGATGTTAAAGGAGCACTTCCCTTGTTTGGGATGGGGACAAGCCAATTGGATTGGCATTCTCCCAGGAAATGATTGAAGATTGAGGTACGATCGTTGAGCTGCGACGTAAAATCAAGTGCTTCTTCGGAGTCAACCCAAGTGTTTTTACTTTTATTCTTTTACCTGTTGTTATTTTTGGTGTGTTTTAGCAATGCATGGAGATGGAAAAATGACTAAGTGGAAGAAAAGAGTCGGAGAGCATGTGCGATGGGCCATGCGGCTCACACATCCCATTGTGCGGATGTATGTGGCTCCAAACACACAATCCAGTGCACTGGAAGAAAAATAAATATCAGAGGTGCCGTGTGATTGGAGGTGCAAATCGCACCTCCCGTTCTGCACGTCGTACCTCCATCGCACACTAAAGCAGAAAATTGGGCAAGTTTTAGGAGAAAAATCATCATGTGCAAAGTGATGTGAGAGATGCATATTAGTAGGTGCGAATTGCACATAGCGGCGCACTCAGGTGAGTTTTAAATATTTTTATTGACCAACCAACCCATTGATCGACCTGACCCGGAGACCGACCCACGACCCTTTTTCTTATTTTCTCTCCTATAAACCATCATACTCCACTTATATTCTCCTATAACTCACACAAATTCTCCATTACTCTCACAGAAAATTCTCCAAAACGTCCAAACTTTCCCCAAAAATTCTCTTCCCTCTCACCTAAACTTCTCCACTGCCAAGTTTTCCGCCATTCGCCATCTCATTTTCTGCTCAAAAGTTTGGGTCTCTGATAATGCTCAATCGTACTCTCCTATTAGGAGGTATCAACGATCATTAGAGTAAAACACATTTATAAGTACCCGACGGTGCCGGAGCCGGTCCCAAGGGAACAATGTAATCACAATTGAGCTAATAAAGAATCCAAGCTACTTAATGAAGTTCAATTAACAAAAAGGGAAAAGATATCGATAGGGGGGTTTTAAACTAAAACAAAAGATAAAGAAAATCAAATAAAAGATAGGTTTGATCAATGTCATTCACCTTTCTTTTACCAAGCAAGGACAACAAGGGAGGATTGGGAATGTGAATTCAATTCACAAGACTTACATCCGATCAACACGTAGGTAGTCTTTGTTAGAAGGATGGCCGATCGTCTTTCGACCAATAAAGCATATATCTCGTGTGTTCTCTTGAACCACCACGAGTAAGTAATAAACCAACCAAATCAACTTGGGTAAGTTGGGCTATTTCTAGCCCCAACTCTTAGATTGAGATTTCCGGCAATCAAGCTATTTCTAACCTCTATCTAGAATGGAAACCCCAAATTCCCACTATTAAACCTTCCCAAATTGAGGAACTCCTCTTTCAAGCCAGAACACAATTAGTATGCTATGTTAATGTTTGCAACCATCAACTATAAGATTAAAGCATGGAAGATTCAATAGACCCACATGATAAATTAAGAGAAAGCACAAGATTTAGAATTAGAAACCCAAATTAAGCATTATCTCTAATACAACCCAAGTCTCAAATAAAAAATTTAATCCTACAAATTAGCAATTAAGAACAAGAGTTGAAGAATGGAACTTAAGATTTTTACAATACAAAGCATCCAAATCTCACTTCTATGGTGTAGGTTGAGGAACTTGCTCTCCAAGCTTGCCAAAAGTTTAGAGAATGGCAAAAGATAGCTTCCAAAATGGGTGAGAGGTTTTTTATGTGGATTGGGGTTTCCAAAAATGGATATTTCCAATTCTGCCCCGCAGTTGACATTTCCTTCTTCACCTACGCGGAAGGATCATCGCGTATGCGTAGTGTCTTTGTCTAGTTGACCTTCGTGTATGCGATCATTGCAGTGCATTTGCGGAGCTCTGCCTCGAGTGAACATCGCATGCGCGGAGGAGCACCACATTCACGTAGGCATATACAACTGCCAGTCACTTGCTTCTCCGAATAGCTCTATTTTGACTTGTTTTCCTCCGAAGTCTTCCTGAACACTTCTAAAACACAGAGACCTGCAAAATAGAAGTAATCCATGTCAATTGCACTATTTTCCCTCTAAATATTAGAAAAAGCATAAGATTAAAAGTTAGATAAGTAGGTAGAATACCAACTTATCAAACCCCCAAACTTGAACTATTGCTTGTCCTCAAGCAACTAAAAATTCTTACTCAAGAGGCACACAATACAAGTGCAATGACAATACCATAAGCCAAGGAAAACCTATTTCAAGCACCAAGCATGACTTCGGTTGGTACTAATGATTAGTCAATCACAATATAACTTAATCTAAGCATTCCCCTCTATTCAAAACACAATTCAAGGATGCAATGGAACATTAAGAACAACCAAGTGATAACAACCAATTCTCAAGATGTGACTCAAACCACTAGCTTATCAAAACATGCTCCATTGACTCATTTTCAGAGTTTATCAATGTCACCAAATTTCCTAATTCTCATGCCCTCACTCGAATGAAAGTCCCAAAAACACATTATGTACAAATACAATCACATGGGACAAATACAAAAACACTCACACTCACAAGGAATTTCAAGTATCAACAAGTATCAACCATATGCTTGCCCTTATTTTCATTCACCACTAGCTCAAAAACAATCGATCGGAGATCTCATAGGGCTTTTCTAATCTTGTAATGTAGGCTCGGGGAACGGTAGGATACACATTTGGATTCAAGTGAATACATCCTCCTCGAAATCTACACAACTTTTTCGATTCGAAACCAAAGCCATTTCTTTCATTTTCATTCAACACGAGGCACCATTTCACTTCTTTTTATTTGAAGCCCCAATTTTTATCATTTTCTTCACATTGGAGGATTTTCTTTCTTTCCTTTCCTCTTTGCTTTTCTTTTCAAAATCTTCCTTCTTTTTGGCAATTCGTTTTATGAAACAAACAAAGATAAGCTCAATTAGCACTCCTCCAAGGTACCTTTTATCAACCCCCAAACTTAGGCTTTTAGCCTCGATTTCACACTTGTGGAGTTCAAGGATGGACGGGTTCAAGAGAGGGATTCATTTTCAAAATGGTTCAAGGCTTGTACCCAGGTTGCCAAAAAAGAGGTATTAGGCTCAAGATGGGTGACTAATGATTCAATTTAAGTGCAATGGTGGCTTTTAAGGCTAAGTAGGCTTCAATAATCAGAAAGAAGGCCTAAGATCATTTCTCCAACCAAGAGTAATCAAGACTAGCATTAAAGACTAACCGGGCAAGTTCTAGTTAACACAAGAATTATTCAACAAAATCTCACCACACATGGCATGCGAATCATTCAAGAATGATCAATTTTTACTTCCTAAACAAGAACAAATGGAGTCACATTCTTCAATTTCAATTTATCACCACTAATGCATTAAGAGTCACTAAAAGATTAAAGGAATTGTCACAAAATCAATCTTTTCCATGCATTTTTCATAAATTTTTTAGAAGGGTATGCGTATTTCACTTAGCATGAAAGACTAACTTCATTAGTACCAAACAAGTCAATCACAATCAAAACCTCAAAAGATGACGATTTGCCCTTAAGAATGACGTCACTCAGTCTATCTTTGGGCCAATTCATCTATCTAAATTGGTATGGCTACTTAAGGTTTATCAACACAACCATCACCATAAACTGGCACATGCGATTCACACATGTCAAAATGCGGGTTGCACGTGCAACGCACATGCCAGACAATGGGCATGTGCGAAGCTCATGCGATTCACATGTCGATATGTGCTATACAATGTTCCCAGCTCAGATAAGTTTTCTCTAGCCTAACAGGTACTCAGACTTCCCCCGGATCCAAAACATCCAAAACACTAACTATAAAAGAAACTAAAGAAGCTAAAAGTAAAGAAAACTACAGAGCTAACCATCAACTTCTTCCACAACAACTCCAAAACTCGACAAAGGCATAAATCCATAAAACACACCCGACAAGGGCACAAAGATATCCAAACAAATAAAACAAGCCCGACAAGGGCACAATAGTATCTAAAATGACAAAACAAGCCCGACAAGGGCACAATAATATCCAATAATAAAGAAAGGTAAGCTAGATAGAGTGAGGTTTAACATGCCACCCCCAACTAAGATAGGGCAGTGCCCTCACTGCATCAAAATAAGAGATAAGTTTGAGGGGGCTCCCTGAGGTGTCTCAATCTGAACTAGAGGAAGAGGGGAACTCAAGTCTCTCCTCATCCTCATCCTCATCATCCTCTGGTGTACCCCTATACACAGAAAGACTTCAATTTTTCCATCATCTTGTTCAAGAACTTGATCTTCTTCTTTTCATGCTTGCTAAACTTTCTTTGGTGCTTTTCAATCATTCCTTGCCTGCGGCTCATGTACTCCAATCGGGTGTTCATTGCATTCAGTCGCCCAGTGGTCAAATTCTTCTTAGTGGTCACTTTGGCAAGGGACAATGGAGACTCAGAGCATGCTAGTGTGTCGGGTCCAGCTGAGTTAGTAGGAAGTCTAGCTAACAGCTGCTGAACATGTGCATCTACTCCCTGAATCTGGCTGCTTGCTAAGCTTTCTTTGGTGCTTTTCAATCATTCCTTGCCTACGGCTCATGTACTCCAATCGGGTGTTCATTGCATTCAGTCACCCAGTGGTCAAATTCTTCTCAGTGGTCACTTTGGCAAGGGACAATGGAGAATCAGAGCATGCTAGTGTGTTGGGTCCAGGTGAGTTAGTAGGAAGTCCAGCTAACAGCTGCTGAACATGTGCATCTACTCCCTGAATCTGGCTAGAGAGATGGCCATAATGTAGGGCCCAAACTGTAGTGGTCTGATAAAGTGAGATGACCTGGATGAAACTGTGGAAGGATCGGTGGGCTCAGTTAAAGATTTGGGAAACTGCTCGAAAGATGGAGAAGCTACGTCAATCTTTCTCTTCTTAAGCTTTGCTTCTAGATCCCTTTTCAACAAGGGATGAATCAGGGTACCTGGTTTCTTCTCAACATTAGTAGGTGTTTAAAAAACCCAACATCATAGCATACCTAGGTCACTAATGAGGGGAAGAAAATGCTTTTTGACCTTCCCATAGCTACCTCTTCCATCTGCAACACAATATAGAGCCTAACATTCACATCTAGCCCAACAATGAGTTTTGCAATCATCAATGCTCGGTGAAGGATCACATTGGTGTCATGAGAGGAGGGTATGATCCTTGCACAGATAATTAAAAACCATGACTTGGCTTTCGTAGTGAACTCATGTGAGTCGACCCCTTTTTTTGAAGTTAACCAATTCAGCATCACTCCATTGTGCAACTTGTCAACCAACCATTGGTGTCCTTATGCTTTTGATTTTTCCATATAGACCTCATTATCTACATTCGGAAGGTTGTATAGTGCATTCATAATCTCGTGGTTGAAACTTACTTGGACACCTCGAATGGTAGTGACCAATGGGCCCTTGAAATCAGTGGTCGACGCATTAGCATAAAACTCTATGACCACTGTGTGATTTGCCTTGATAGGTGGAGGAGCAAGGCAAATCCACCTATGCTCCACCAATCTCTTATAGAATTTTGGCATTTTCTTGTCAACTTTATCCATGTTGATTCCTTTCTCCCTAACAAAGGGCTTGGATAAGAGCTCGTCATACCGACGCTCACATGATGCCGCTAGAAATCTGTCCTAATCATAATTCTCCTCCATTTCCACCTCCGCAACCTTTTCAACTTTATTGTCACTACCATTGGAGGCCATTTTTAGGATCAAAGTACCTACAAAACAAACCAACATGTTAAAAGTTCTTTGGGACACTTAAAATAATGTGTTATGAAACACTTAGGCCAAAGAAATGGTTGAAAAAAATTTCCGAGGTGGGCTGTGTAACGCTACTATTTTGGCACTGCCAAGTATTCCTTCTTTGTATACGCAGTTAGATGGCTGCATTCGCAAAGAGTAATTAATTTTTCAAGGCTTTTCCTCCTTCACGTACGCAGCTAGGTGACCGTGAATGCGAACGCGAAGGTCATCGTGTCCGCCAAGATTAGTGCCTCTTTGAGGCATTTTTTCAAACACATGGGGGGCACAATTTGCTCAAGCCATTTATGCTCATTAGGATCATGCTAAGCACAACATTTTTGCACAATTTTCACACACTTTCACCCAACCTCGTTTAACAAATACCAAACCGTGAACACACAAATTTAAATTCTGAAATCACAATTTTCACCATTTTGATAGCACAAAGAGTGGAAAGGAGTAGAACTAACAACAATATTAAAGTGGTTGAGTCTCATACCTGATGGGTTGTACTTGGTAAAGAATTGATGGAATTATTTTGTGCTTAAAGAAGAGGAGCACCTTTGTTTTGAAAAGAAAAAATATTTTAGGCTCATCTGATTTTTGAACGTTTTAACTTACCTGGAAACTGCTATTGCCTCCGCATTCGCGGGCGGTCCAGTGCATACGCGATAGCCTGATAGTTGGTTGGCCCTTGCGTACAAATACGGTCCACCGTGTTTGCGAAAAAGGCTACTGGATCAAATTTTCACATTTTCTCCCAGCTTACTGTTTATGACGTGCAAAGTCGGGTGCGATGGTCACTTTGTGAGGTGCAAAATGCACCACTTTTGCACATGCCAATGTTTTTCCCCAGTTCACTGGTTGCTTGTGCGATGGCATGAGCGACGAGCACTCTTCCAGGTGCGTAAAGCATGTCTTTTAGAGGTATTTTTGGTGCTTGTCAACACTTGGGTCCTCTTATCATTCTTTTGGGCACTGAAAAACAAATCAAAAAAGAAATAAAAAGTGAAGTAAAGCATAAAAATGATGGGTTGCCTCCCATAAAGCGCACAATTTAACGTCGTAGTGCAACACAAGATATGTCACTATTTGGAGGATTTGAACCTTCGACCCAAACATGAATCAAACTTTCGGTGACAATCTCAGGGTGAAGGTTTGAACATGAGAAGGCCATCTTCGTGATTTTGCATTTTGCACTTTTTCGCCTTCAAGTGAGGAAGGTCGCTTTGCCTTCTATCCATGACAACTCTAAACCCGGATAAACCTTGATCCATCCTCCTTCCAATGTCTTCCAAATTCTTGATTACTTCAACTTTCGTCCATTCAACCGGACTCAAGGTCAAAAAGTGGTTGGAGTAGGATTTGGGTGTCTCAACCTTCAAACTTGCCTCCTTTATAATATCCTCACTTTTGAATGAACTAGAGTCCTTCAAGATGAATCGTTGGACTTTGCCTTGCAACTCTAGTATCATTCGCTTGATCTCGACATCATGATTTTTGTATAAGGTAGTTGGTTGACACAACACCTTCAATTTAGGAGCATCCCTTGTGTTCTCCTCTTCAATAGGGAACAACTCAAAACTACTACGCACGATCGTGCATGTTTCAACAGGAGCATTCACATCGACATTCAAATTTCAAGTAACCCTTCTTTTTGGCTTCTCTTGGCATGCCTTTTCAACAATATTCTGAACATTGGTAGCATTCTTTCATGTTGTTTCCTATAGTCCTCTAGTTGGTGAGCTCTATTTAACACCCATTCTAGGCTCACAACCTCACCTAATACAAATTTCTCTTCTTATTGGTGTTCAAGCACTACCGGTAGGAATTCACTTGCGGGCGATTCTGTATTTTGCAAATCTTCATCATCGTCCCCAAAGTGAATTTGATTGAGCTCAATGTTCGAGACATGTTCATTTGCTCGGCTTGGTGATTTTTCTTCATCAATTTGATCAAGAGGAGTAGACAAATCCGCCATGGGTTGCATGGAACAGTTTCTATCCTCTTTTTCTTTAGCTCTCGTGTCCACAAAGCCTTGCTTTATGGATTGCACACCCTCCTCTAAACTATCTTGAGTGGCCAAGAGAGTTTGGTGCTTGGAAAAAATGTCTTCTTTTCTTGTCAAATCATGGTTCCTATTAAGATCACAAGCACCACTAGTAACATTGTTAGCACAAGAGGAGGGAGGAAGACTGTCATCATTAGGACATTCTCTCCAATGTTCATCCCGACCACCACACAAATAGCAATTGTGCCCATCATAGGAGCGAGAAGGTGAAAACCTCCATCTCCTAGGGCCAATTTTACACCTTCATCCAAGGTGGGGTCCTTTACAATAAACACAATAGTCGAGAATATAAACTGGATGTAACCACCAACTTTTCTTGCATTCCGAGATGCCATGATATCAATCAACAAAATAAAACTAATCAAAATAAAAACAACTATTCACAAAATTGAACTAGAGTAAGTAAACTCAAATTCTAAACTAACCCAATATGCCAAATTGTTCCTCGGCAACGACGCTATTTTTTGATAACGCTCAATTGTACTCTCCTATTAGGAGGTATTAGCGATCGTTAGAGCAAAACACATTTATAAGTACCCGACGAGTGTCGAGGTCATTTCCAAGGGAACAATGTAATCGTGATTGAGCTAATAAAGAATCCAAGAAACTTAATAAAGTTCAATTAACAAAAAGGGAAAAGATATAGATAGGGGTTTTTTAAACTAAAACAAAAGATAAAGAAAATCAAATAAAAGATAGGTTTGATCAATGGCTTTCACCTTGCTTTCACCAAGCAAGGATAACAAGGGAGGATTGGGAATGGAAATTTAATTCACAAGACTTACACCTAATCAACACATAGGTAGTCTTGGTTAGAACGATGGCCGATCGTCTTTCGACCAATCAAGCATATATCTCGCGTGTTCTATCGAATCACCATGAGTAAGGAATAAATTACCCACATCAACTTGGGTAAGTTGGGATATTTCTAGCACCAACTCCTAGATGGAGATTTCCGGTAATCAAGCTATCTCTAGCCTCGATCAAGAATGGAAACCCCAAATCCCCACTATTAAACCTTCGCGAATTGAGAAACTACTCTTTCAAGCAAGAACACAATTAGTATGCTAAGTTAATGTTTGCAACCATCAACTATAAGATTAAAGCATGGAAGATTTAGTAGACCCACATGATAAATCAAGAGAAAGCACAAGATTTAGAATTAGAAACCTAAATTAAGCATTATCTCTTTTATAACCCAAGTGTCAAATCAACAATTTAATCCTACAAATTAGCAATTAAGAACAAGAGTTGAAGAATGGAATTTAAGATTTTTACAATACAAAGCATCCAAATCTTCACTCCTATGGTGTAGGTTGATGAACTTTCTCTCCATGCGTGCCAAAAGTTGAGAGAATGGCCAAATATAGATTCCAAAATGGCTGAGAGGTCTTTTATGTGTATTGGGGTTTCCAAAAATGGACATTTCCTATTCTGCCCCACAACTGACATTTCATTCTTCGCCAATGCGAAAGGATCATCTCGTACACAAAGTGTCTTTGTCTGATTAACCTTCACGTATGCAATTAGTGCAGTGTGTTCGCATAGCTTTGGCTCGATTGAAGATCGCGTGCGCGAAGGAGCACCGCATTCGCGTAGGCATATACAGCTGCCAGTCACTTGCTTCTCCGAATAGCTCTATTTTGACTTGTTTTCCTCCGGAGTCTTCCCGAACACTTCTAAAACACAGAGACATGCAAAATAGAAGTAATCCGTGTCAATTGCACTATTTTCCCACTTATTATTAGCAAAAGCATAAGATTAAAAGCTATATAGGTAGGTAGAATACCAACTTATCAGTCACCATTGTTGGCACTTTAAAGCTTTGATTTTTTCTTTTTTCTCCCTTATCTCTACTTGTGGTAAGTTCCCCAATGTTAAATCCATATTTTTAAGTAGATTGGGAACACTTATTGTAAAGCATGCTAGTTTTATCTTCCATGTTTATTGTGAGTGAGATCCAAAATTTTGGGACCCTAATTTTGGGGCATATTGTTGATTTTTCTTGTGATGAACTTAGTAGATCTTGCTTTTTTGTTAATGCATGAACTTTGTGTTAATTTTTAGCCCTAAAATTTGTGTTTTGGGTGAAGTCTGAGTATCCCACTTAATTTGATGTATGGTTTTTCCTTATGATAGATTGGGTGACGTCATTCTTAAGGGAAAATCATCATCTTCACAAGGTTTTTGTTGAATCATATTGTTTGGGCTGAAATTGTTGTTACCATTGCCCCTGTGTGTTGTTTTAATTGAATATAATTTTTTGGTAAGTGCTTTGGTTAAGGGGAGTGAATTATTATGCGATTGAATGTGCCTATATGCTTTTCATGAAGGCTCTTGATATTCCCAATGATAGATAGGGTGATGTCATTCTTAAGGGAAATTGTTAAGCTAATCTGTGCATTTTGAAGGTGTTTATGTTTCTGGGGAAGGCTGCGTACCCGAATAACTTGGTTATGGTCAATTCATACTTAGGCCCTGTTAACAATTGGTGTTTGTAGCTTGGTGCTCATGTATTCCATAGGTATTGCTCTGTGAGCACATACGTAACACACAAGAACATGAGGAATTGAAAAATTCCAACTGTTTCCTTGTGCATTTTGCTTGCAATGCGTATATCTCTATGTGTGAAATACACAAGGCACCGCACATGGCTTCTTATATTGCCTGTCCACTGTTCTAAATAGTGATGGCATGTGCGACGCGCATAATGGCTGGTGCGAATCACATATGCCTCCGCACCTTGAGGTTCATTTTGGTCAGGTTTCTGTTAGCATGTGCGATGCCAGATACAAAGCGCATAATCCCATATGTGGTCCGCATGTGACTCACATATGCCAGCAATCACTTGATTTATTTTTATTCTCCTTTGCATTCTATTTCTTTTTAGTTTGTGAACTTCTTGTAGTATTTTCTTCTTCTTATTATTTCAAAAGCACAAAAAGATTTTGCTATTTCTTTTGAGTAATCACAATATCCTTGTGAAAACAATATCTTCTGGCAGGGGAAACTCAGGGCATAGTTCAAAGAGGCCACCAACTCCTCCTACCTCCACTTCCAAATCCAATGGCAAGAAGAAGGCCCCCGCTGGTACACTAGTACTTCCTCTTGTGCCAGTTTTGGTGGAGGACAGGATTTGCTTCGGGGTAGAAGGCATGAAATCCATCTATGATAGAGATAGAAAAAGACCTTTCACCTTAGAGTGTAGCTTCAACTTAGTAGTGGTAGGGGATGATCTGCCTAATATCCACCACCAGTTCACCACCCCCCAATGGTTCCCATCCTTAGAGGTGCCAGAGGTTATCATGACAAGGTGGTCCGTGAATTCTTTGCCTCTTATCAGGCCAAGCAGGACTCTATGGGGTACAAAGGCAATGTGGAGGACTTCCCTTTCTTTGACTCAGTCACGGTTCAGGGTAGGAAATGTAGATCATACCCGCTGCTATAAATGCCATATACTGGGGTAACCCAATTGAGCCTGCACCATCATTTTAGGCTAAGGTGATCCCTGAGAAGAAGCCACTTGACTGGGCTACCACTATCATTGCCCCTGGGACTCCCCTCTGGGCAACTATGAGGGGCACTATTCAACGCCAGACTCTGTACTTTGAGGCACGCCTATGGTATGACTTTGTCCGCTCCAGATTCCTGCGTTCTAAGAATGATAAAAAAGTTACATTGGAGGGTGCTATTATGGTATCCTCCATCATGTCGGGGGAGCATGTTAACTTTGGGGAGATTGCAGCGTTGGTGATCAAAAGAAAAGCACGTAGAGGTTGTGATTCATTCCCTTTTCGTGTTCTTATTAGCAAGCTCTGTGATAAGGCTGGAATTCCATACTTTTGCTTTGATAACCCTATCCCTACCACTGGTGTGCTTGACCTGGGGAAGAAGACAGATGTGGATGGGTCTAGGATGAAGAGGCGCAAAATGAAGCTTTTTGCTGATGTACAAATTGAGGACACCGTTGTTGAGCCTACTGCTTCTTCTATGTTTGGATCAGACTCAGATGCACCTACTCTCACAGAGTCAAGAAATCCTATAGTTGTAGCTCCTCCTGGACCCTCACCTTCATCATCTACCTAGAACTCAGTTGTCTTTCAAAGGCTGGTTGACATGACCTTCTCACATGATAGGCAGTTGAATGACCTGGCTGAGAAGTTGCCCGGTCTGATTCAGAAGGTGGTGAAGAAGTTTATAAAAGGGGTGGTGAGCAGTGTGACCAACCTATGCAAGAGGGTGGATGTTATTGAGAGTGCTGTAGTAGAGATCCGAAAGGATTAGGACAAGTCCAAAGGGAAGGAACCGATGGACAATACTGATATGAGTGCTTTTGAGACTGCTTTAGCTGTACCCCATCATATTTTTGGCCCCATTGATACATTGATTACTACCTTAGGTGGCAATGATGAGTAGCTGGCTGATGATCAGGATCTAGAGCTTTAGTAGGTACTCTTTGAGTCACAACATACCACCCATTCTCGCAAAGAAGGAGCAAGCACCAGTTCAGAGAAGGCAAAGCAGGAGGAGAATGAGGAGGAGTAGCCCATACAAGGAGTTGTTGCACCCTTTCCTTGTTTGAGATTAAGAATTAAGGTTAATGCTTTATTCTTGTTGGGGAGGTGTTGCATTATTGATTGTTGCTGTTGGTTTCCCGTGTTGGGCTTTTAGATATTATTTTTATAGCCCTTGTTTGGTCCTTGACATTTTTCTTTCCTGTTAGACAATTTATTTGTCTCTTTTCGGGCATGATTTGGATGATTGTGATATTGCCCTTGCTGGGCCTTTTCTATTCTTAGTGCTTAAATTGTGGCTTCGCTGGGCTTATTTCGTGTATTATTTGAGTTGTGATATGCCGAGTTGGTCCTACATAATCAATTATTTCACTACACGTGCCTTGAAAATATGCTTAGTGCCTACGCCGAGGCTTGATTTCAAATGATTCATGAGTGCTTTAATTTTGGTCGCCTTGTTAATAGTAGAGTAGTGAATAAACTCCAAGGGTTTTCTTCATACCACAGTTCTTTTTCAAGGAGCAAACTGTTTTCTTTTGTTTATTTTTGTGTTGAACTGGGTTGGTGTTTCCCTATGATAGATTGAGAGGCAACTTTTTTAAGGGAAAATGCCAAGTTTAGTTTAAAATTGAGTCCGTATTTTGCTTGTCTTGAAATGAGCCCACCGAAGATTTTTCTTGGCAAAACGTTTTTGGCAAATTAAAGAAAAAAGATAAAAATAATTTTGAGTAAAGTATTTTCTTGTCATGACTAGCACATTCCCCATTTGGTTTGATCAATTCACAAACGAGTGTGTAAAAGAACTCGAAATAGCTTGTCAAAAGTCATTTGTCCCAATTTATTATGAGACTAATTGTGAAATTATTGTATTGTGATACCTTGTGTGGTAAGGGTGTACTTCATTATTGTGTGTATGTGTTGTCAAGAACTTGCCCCGAATGTGAGTCAAGTAAAATTCAAAGATGTAACCAAGCTTGGAAGATGACCTTAGGCCCTTTTTGAATAGCCACTTCACCCAAATTGACTTCCCTTGACATTGATCTTAGTAAGCACCTTTGACCTTGTGACCTTTCTTTGGCTGCTTGTTTGATACCTTGACCCTTTCTGGAATATCGATTCTTACACCAATCCTCCCTAATGGCTTGAAAGTGTAATGTAGGCTAAAAGCTTAAGTTTAGGGGGAGGGGGGATAATTGAAATGATAACATAGGCAAAAGCCTAAATTTGGAGGTGTATGTATTAATATGGAGAAGAAAAGGGATGCATTTCAACCCAAGGTAGCACCATATGCCTAAATGGAGACTTGCGTCTAAATGTCCAATGAATGGAGCAAATGAAAAGAAATGAAGGAATTAGTGCTACCAAGTGCAGGTGATAAAAGGATGTCAAATGATTAAATTGAAGGGAAACTTTGGGTCGTAAGAGGGAGAAATAACGAGTACAACGGGTACGAGGCAAACCTATAATGAAATAGAATCATGTTGCCTACGAGTACGAGGCAAACCTGTAATGAAATTCATATTGATCACTTCCCACTTTTAAGTAGAAAGATCAATATCCTGAGTCATGCCACCAGGTCGCTAATGCTCTACCTTCACTTGCAGATAGTTGGGACACTTAGCCACAAAATCTTCTATGTCCCTCTTCATGCCATTCCACCAATAGACTTCCCGTAGGTCACGGTACGTCTTAGTGGAACCGCGGTGAATAGAATACCTGGAGTTATGAGCCTCTGTCAAAATACATTTTCTCATCCTATCTATGTTAGGAACACACAATCGACCAAGTTATCGAAGCACACCATCTCCCCCTTGAGAGAAAACCTCCACTCTCTGTTGATGGACTGCACCCTTCAACTGGTGCAAAATAGGATCACTGTCTTGCTTTTCTTTCACTTCAGCTACCAAAGATGATTCAGACCCATTCTGAACAATAACACCACCATTTGTCGAATCCATAAGGCGAACTCCTAATCGAGCAAGTCGATGAACATCCTTGGCCAATTACTTCTTTCCATCCTCAACTGAAGACACACTACCCATAGACAACCTTCTCAGAGCATCTGCCACTACATTGGCCTTACCCGGATGGTAAAGCCCACTCATATCATAATCCTTCAGAAGCTTAAGCCATCTCCTATGACAAAGATTCAATTCCTTTTGAGTGAACACATACTTAAGACTCTTGTGATCGGTGAGTACATCCACGTGAACACCATACAAGTAGTGTCTCCAAATCTTCAAAGCAAAAACCACGACCGCTAACTCAAGATCACGAGTAGGGTAGTTCTTCTCATGAATCTTAAGCTATCTAGAGGTAAAAGTAATCACCTTACCACGCTGCATCAAAACACAACCCAAACCAATCCTAGAAGCATCACACTACACAACAAAGTCATCTGAGCCCTTGAGAGAGTCAACACTGGGGCTGTGGTCAACCTAGTTTCCAATTCATGAAAGTTCTTCTCACATAGATCAGACCACTAAAAGTTTACCTTCTTCTGAGTTAATCGAGTCAATGGTGCAGCAATGGAAGAAAACCCTTCCACAAATCTCCGGTAGTAACCATCTAAGCTCAAAAAGCTCATAATATCTGATGGGGAAGTGGGTCTTGGATAGTTCTTTACTACCTCTATTTTATGCGAATCAACTTGAATACCATCTCTAGTCACAATATGACCCAAAAAAGAAAAAGACTGAATCCAAAACTCACATATGCCGAACTTAGCAAATAACTGTCGATCCTTGAGAGTTTGCAACACAACTCTCAAATGGTCTGCATGATCCTCCTCACTCCGAGAATAGATAAGAATATCATCAATGAAAACAATCACAAACATATCCAAATACTATTTGAACACACGGTTCATCAAATTCATAAAAGCTGTAGGAGCATTTGTTAGTCCAAAAGACATAACCACAAATTCATAATAACCATACCGAGTTTTGAAGGTTGTGTTCGGAATGTCACACTCTCGAATACAAAGGTTGTGATAACAGGATCTAAGGTCGATCTTGGAGAAGTAACAAGCACCCTGAAGCTAATCAAACAAGTCATCAATCCTAGGAATGGGATACTTATTCTTGATAGTGACCTTGTTCAACTGACGGTAGTCGATACACATTATGAGAGAACCATCTTTCTTTCGCATGAATAAAACTGGAGCACCACATGGAGAGATGTTGGGTTGAATAAAACCCTTATCAACGAGGTCTTTCAACTAATCTTTCAATTCCTTAAGTTTCACTGGAGCCATTCAATAGGGGAGAATAAAGATAGGATGTGTATCTGGAAGAAGATATATTACAAAGTTGATTTCCCGTTCAAGAGGATATCTAGGAAAATCCTTGGGAAACACCTCGGGGAACTCTCTTACAACAAGAGCTGACTAGAGGGGTGGGGTTTCAGACTCTGTCTCCATAACCTGAACTATATGATAGACATAACCCTTAGAAATCATCTTTCTAACCTTGAGATAAGATATGAAATGACCCTTTGAGGATGGAGGACTACCTTGCCACTCTAAAACAGGCTCATTTGGAAACTTGAAACTGATGACTCGGGTATGAAAATCAACTGAGGAATAACATGCATACAACCAGTCCATACCAAGAATAACATCAAAATCAGTCATCTTCAACTCTACTAGATTCGCTGAAGTGAATCTATGAAGGACTAAGATAGGGTAGTTTTGATAAATTCTTTTGGCTAGGACTGACTCACAAACAAGAGTATAAACACAAAAGGGTTCTAAGAGCTGATCAGGACTAATTTCAAACTTGCAAGCAACATAAGGGGTCACAAAAGATAGGGAGGCACCAGGGTCTAATAAATCATACAAATCGAGAGAGAAGACTTTCAACATACCAGTAACAACGTCTGGGGAACTCTTCTGGTCCTGGTGAGAAGACATGGAGTAAAGGCGGTTTTGGCACTGACCACCACCTGAACCAGAAGCAACACTCTGCAGGCTGGTTGACCATCTGGTGCTGCTGGAGCGGACTGAGTCCTACCACCTCCCCGTCCCTTCTTAGCTGAAGGGCAATCCTTAAATCTGTGTCCAACCTTACCACATCCAAAACATCCCTCTCTACCAGCCAAACACTCGGCAGGGTGACTTCTACCATACTTGTTGCAAATAGGGTAAGGAGTCCCTTTTGCAACACTCCCCTGCGAATAAGAAACTGATCCTCTACCTGTCTGATCATGATGATGCCTGGGGGCCTGCATAGGAGCACTATCTAAAGAATGAACGGGTCCTGATGACTTCTTCTAAAATAGAAAGTGGCATCCGCCTCCGGACCTCTGATGGCTAAAACCCAAACTCTCTGACTTGACCCTCTTGTTCTCTCTTTCCATTTCCCTCAACCTATCTCCCTCAATCTGATAGGAATGAGTCATAATCCTAGAAATGTCCATGTCACCCAAAAGCATAGCAGAACTACACTCCTTCTTCACTAAGTCTGACACTCCATAAATGAACTTGCTCATCTGATCCCTCGGATCGGCCACTATAGAAAGACCATACCTAAAAAGTTGAGTGAACTTCAACCCATTTTGCTGAACCGACGTAGAGCCTTGCCTCAAATTCATGAACTCTTCATCCTTAGCCTCCCTCAACTCCCTAGGGAATAACCGATCAAGAATAGCCCTCTCAAGACACTCTTAAGTTATAGGGACTGCATCTCTAGTCCTAGCATCCTTCCACTGAGTGTACCAAATATGAGCTACATCCTTGAGCTGATAGGAAGCTAGCTCAACACCATCAATACAAACCACTTGCTTCATATCAAAAATCATTTTCACCTCATTCATGAAATTTTGTGGATCTTCACCAAACTTAGAACCCCAAAATTCAGGTGGGTTCATGCAAATAAAGTCTCAAACTCAAGCTGCAACTCCGCCTTGAGGGTGGACAGGGATAAGAGCCTACTGATTTGCCTGAGTGGCCATAGTCTAAGCTAGCATATGAATGGTATTTGAAAAATCCACATTCATAACCTCGGGGTCTGGAATCGTAGGATCAATATTTTGAGCGGCTCTGCTAGTCATGGCATGGCGAGGAGGTATAATCTAAAATGTATAAAGAATGGATTAGAGGAGTAATAGAGTTAAACTCTATCGCATGATATTGATCATGATAGAAGTGAAGTTTTTCCTAAGACATATCGTAGCTTCCCTCTCATAAGTGTAGCATGGTTCACACACATGAAAGAGACCCTACTTGATACGGCTTCAGACACCCTAAGACTCTTGAACCTAGCTCTGATACCAAGTTTGTCATGCCCCAAGACTACCACATGCCCCAAGACTACCTCCTAGACATAACATAGGACTCGGGACCACAAGTGTCCCAAGTTAACCCTTGGTCATAGCATAACTAGGTACAACACACAAAATCATAGCGGAAGCAAAAATCAATATAAGTAGGCAAAGCAACACTATATAAGATAAAGGTCTAGGAGTATCAAATCTGAAACATCAAAATACGAATATCCAACTATGTCTTAAAAGACTCTACATAAGACATGATGAGTCAATAGGATAAGACCCCAACTGACTCTAAGTACTGAAATAAAAGGGGCCTACTAACTAGGAATCCTACTAGTCCTCGAATGAATAAGGACTCACCAACTGAAACTGGATGGCCTGCGACCTCTAGCCACGATCCTGAGAGTGGGAACTTGTATCTGCATTATCAAAAGATACAGCACGAGAATATGTGTCAGTACTATAGAATGTACCGAGTATGTAAGATATGCAGAATCTAAAGTAAAACATACTAGATGTGCTTAAAGCTTAAATCATGCTATAATGGTAAAAGCTGCAATGTAAAGGACTCAGTGTAATATCATAAACAAAATATATTTGGAAATCATAAGTATAATAGAAATTCTGAAATCGAAAGGCAAAGAGTCAATACATTTAAAAGCTTGAAACTATTTCTGTGGGAGGTTCTATAACCGGCATAGAACATGTGAGCTACATGGAATCCAATGTATCCACCCCATCGAGAGGACCCAATATACTTTGCCAGGGTATAAAGGCATAACTGTGGCGTGGTCACTAATTTTAATGCCTAACTGAGGGGTAATTAACCTATCAGGGCACGTAGTTCTGGGACTAAGGGTATGCTTACCCTGTCCAATTTGGTGCTAAATACTACTCCCAAAACATGCATATAGCTCATAATATACTTGTGACATAGCTGATGTCAAAACTGTTAGGAAATCATAATGACATATCTGATGTCATGTTAATCTCAAATCATAAGTCTTAAATCTTAGCATAGCCATAATTCAAAACATACTTTTCTTTCTAAATTCATAACTTGCAGAATTAGGCATGCAATTTCATAATACTTGAGGTCACGTTATCTAAATATGCCAATTTCACTTGAAAACATGCAATTGAGTGAAAACATGCTAGAATTCATCTATAATGTATGGGCTTTTGAAAACACTTATGGAATCTCAAATAAATCATAGATAAGTAATGAGGAAGCATGAATTTATGCTTTAAAACTGAACCCATAAGATTTCCCCAATTTGGGGAAGAACCCTAATTTCACAAATTCATAAATAAAAGTAGAACTTGAGGGTTTTGGGCCTAAGGGTGAAAGGAATCCCTTATTGAATACCCACATACCTGAATTGAAGCTTTTATTAATTTGGGGTGAAGAGAAATGGAGACTTGAACTTGGAGCTTGAAGCTTGGGAGACCCTTTCCACTTTTGGAAGGAGAATGAAAGTTTAGGAGGGGACTTAGGCTAATTAGGGATGAAACCTTACCAAAAGAGTCTAAAATGACCTCACTTAAGAGTTAAAAGTATGGATAATTACCAAAATAACCCAGGGACTTAAATTAGAAAAAAGCTATTAAAACTGCGGCTTTAGGTTCCACGAGTGCAATCCACGAGCTGTAGACTAAACCATGACTCAGTGTTTCCTTTCGTGGTTCCTGGATAAAGTGTTCAGCTGCAGATCAAGTTCCACAATTGAATAGTATGGTCCATAGAACAAACTACGGTCCATAGAACCCACTCGTGGTTCTCAGATCAGATACTGAACCTATAGAGTACTATCCACGAGTTCATTCCATGTCTTGTGGTTCAATCCATGGCCTGTGGTTTGGACTCATAATTCCTGGAATGTTTAAATTTTTTAGAGATTCTAAGTTTAAAAGCTGATTCGAATTCCGAAGTATTATAGTAGGGTATTAGGGGTGGTCCTAGATAGTTAGAGGTGGCTTTCAGCCAGGTGGTTTAGGTATCCTTCCAGAGTCAACATGCACCGTGCATCAGAGCAAGGCTTCATTGGGCTATTATGGTTGTGGGGTGATTGGTCATTATTTTAGAGATTGTCCCCGGTGAGGGATAGTTAAGCCTTCAATATCAACTACTCAGTCTAGTGGTAGACACCGTCAGTCTGATGCCCCTCTTGGTAGGCTAGAGGTGGAGGTACCAGATATCATTGCTTTAGGTATGGCCTTTTGTTACCTTCGGTTGATGATAGCATTGTCTGCATTGCACATCTTCCCCTTTTCATGTATTTGCTTATATGCTACCTGTTTTCCTTGTTTAGTTGTTTTACTACTTGAGTTGTAGTGTTTATGCATATAATTTCTCAGTAGATTGATTATTTTAGTAGTGGATGGGGTGAGTTGTCTTTGAGAGGTGACTACCAGGGGTTGTGACTCATGGGTAGGTCTAGTTGGCCTTATTTTCGATTTTGCGTGACTACCTGGAGTTGTGACTCATGGGTAGGTCTGGTGGGATTTCTGTTTGGTTTCATTGTAGTTCTAGAATTGGCTTAAGTTGTTCGATTCCTATCAGTCTTGGCTATTTTTTGCCTAGGCTATTCTTCAGTATTTGCTAGTACTCCCTCTATTGGTTTGGTTTGATATCGGTGGTTATGTGCTAGAGATTGTTGTTTCATCTCAATGAGATTTGTGTTGGTTATACAAGAGGGTACTAGATGGATTTTCTCTTTCCAAGGGGTTAGAGTTGATCCTCGTTATATTGGTTGGTTTTGGAAGTTCTCTTGTGAATGGGTTGCTCCCGTGGTTTTCTTCTGTTTCTAGTTTGATTGTGTTTTTTTCATTGTTTTCCTCAGTTCCAGTTGGGACGAGTTGTGATCATAGCATTCTGATGGGGCTTAGACAATAACATTTTGGTTGAGTGTTGATTGTAGTATTTTGGTTGGCTTGGGCATTCGGCCTACTCTCATTCTGTCATATCAAGTGTTGCTAGTAATAGATGTGGGAGTTATGGGAACAGCTCCAGAGTCTTCTGAGAAAGAGTTTGTGGAGTTCAGTATGTCCTTGAAAAGAGTTTCGTTTGGTTTGCAAAGAAGGGTGATGACTCCTTGGTTATGGGTATGAGTTTTAACACCCTGGATATAGACTCCTTGGTTATGGGTATGAGTTTTTAACACCCTGGATATAGACTCCTTGGTTATGGGTATGAGTTTGTAACACCCCGGAAATAGACCCATCTTTTAAACTCAAGACTTGCAGAAATTTTAGAACTTCCAAGAATCACGGGTCCACGAGCCGTGGGTGATTCCACGAGTCGTGGAAGTGACTCGTGATTCTAGTCCTACAGACCATTCTCAGGTCTAAGAACAACAATTCAGTTTCATGACTCGTGAAGGTTTCCACAAGTTGTGGAACCAAACCATGGAACTCAGACAAAGAGTGGTCAAATCCCCTGATTTCCACGACTCAGTTCTATGACTCGTGGAAGCTTCCACGAGTCATCCTGTTGAGTGGTAGGAAACCTTCAGCAGCCTGAAATCCTGGACAGTTTCCATGAGAAGGAACCATGAGTCATGGTTAAGTCTACAAGTCGTAGACACCACCCGTGGAACTTGAAGCCGCATTAAAAATCAGCTTTTTCCTAATTAAGTCCCAGGGCTATTTTAGTCATTACCCACTCTTTTAACTGTTAAATGATGTCGTTTTGACTATTTCAAGAAGGGTTTTCACCCTAATTAGCCTAAGTTCCTTCTCATTACTTCACTCTTCTCCCAAAAAGGAAAATTCTTCTCCAAGCTTCAAGTCTCAAGCTCCAAGTTCAAGCCTCTTAAGTCTTTCCAATTCAAGTGAGTTATCTTCAATCAAGGTATGTGGGTAATCAACAATGGGTTCCTTTCACCCTTGTGCCCAAAACTCCTAATTCAAAGTTTGATTTCACGATTTTAAAATTAGGGTTCTTATCCAATTCTTATGGGTTTTGCTAAATATAATCTTCTCATGATTTGTTTATGAAATTACAATTAAATTGCATGATTTCACATGGGTTTTTACATGTTGACTCTTATTCCATGAATTGAAGTTTAACCATGGGAATTTCTAGATTCATTAGGTTGATTTAAGCAAATTGGATTTTGATAGCATGTTCCTTATAGATTCTTAAGCATGTGCATGCCTAGTACCTATGATTCTATGGAAGTACATGTTTTATGAAAATTGAACTAGAGCCATGCAAATTTTACAAGTCATGAAGTTTGCAAATCTTTCCATGTTATGATGTATTATGAAAGACAAGACACCCGATGTTCCATCAATGCTCATGAGTCATTTTCTAAACTAAAACTCATGAGTAGTATGACGATTCGAGTTATGAACAAGTATGAACAAGTATGAACAAGTTATGAACAAGGTTGACATCAGATATGTCACATGTATGTGAGCACATGTTATATGTTTTGGGAGTAGTATTTAGCACCGAGTTGGACCGGGTGAGAGTACCCAGGGTCCCAAAACTACGTGCCCCCGTAGGTTCTAAGTCCCCTCTGTTGGGCATCAGATTTCTATGTGATCACGCCACAATCATGCCTTTATACCCTGGCAAGGTATATTGGGTCCTTTCAATGGGGCATATACATCGGACTCCATGTCGCTCAGTATGGTTTATGTCGGTTAAAAGAAACTCCCACATGTTATTTTCTAGCTATGAAGTTATATGATTCTATATTATGAAACATAAGCTTTATTTTACGTTTCATGTTTTATACTTTGATATCTATTCATGTTCCTTCTTTACGTAACAAGTTCATTCTTAAGCATGTTTTGAACTATTTTTATCATGATTCATGCATCACTCACATACTTGGTATATCCTATAGTACTGACTCATATCTTTCGCTACATCCTTTGATGATGCAAATTCAGGTGTTCCTTCACAGACACGTGGCTAGTGCTTCCAGGATACTCTCTGTCAGCTATTGGTGAGTCCTCTTAGGTCGAGGACTAGCTATACTTTAGAGTGTTGATTTCTTACTTCCTTACTTCGAGTTAGCTAGGGTCTATCCTAGTAACTCCTTATGTCATATAGAGGCTTTTCAGATATAGACAGTGTTAGAGTCTCTTTCCAGATTTTGTATTTCTATTCGACTTGATTATCTATGTATGTAAATTTCGGATTTACCTATTTTTCTTCCGCTTGTCATTTTTTATGATTGAGAATGCTATGACCAAGGGTTAGCTTGGGATCCTTGTAGTTCTAAGTCCCGTGTTACTTCTAAAGGGTAACCTCGGGACGTGACAAACTTGGTATCAGAGCCTCAGGTTCAAGAGTCCTAGGATATCTGAAAGGCGCATCGAGTAGAATCTTTTTCATGTGTGTGAAGCGCGCCACACGTATGACAGGAAAGCTATGAGATGTCTTAGAAAACTTCACTTCTTTCATGATCATGTCGTGCGAAAGATCTTAACTCTTATGTTCCTCTAATCCTCATTTTGTACATTTCAGATTATACCTCCTCGATGTGCTATGCCTCCCCGAGCCGCTCGGAATGTTGTTCCTCCCATTCCAATCCTTGATGTCACGAATGAGGAGTTAATAAATGCCATCCATATTCTAGCCAAGACTTTGGCCACTTAGGCCAATCAACAGGCTCTTGCCCCTATTCATCCTCTAGGTGGGGTAGCGGCCCGAGTTTGTGACTTCGTCCAAATAAACCCACCTGAATTTTGGGGTTCAAAAGTGAGTGAGGACCCGCTCAAATTTATTGATGAAGTGAAGAAGATCTTCGACGTTATACAAGTAGTTGGGGTTGATTGTGTTGAGCTTACATCCTATCAACTCAAGTATGTAGCTCATATTTGGTTCACGCAATGGAAGGAGACTAGGGTGAAGGACACGTTCCTCAAGACTTGAAAGTGTTTTGAGAGGGCCTTCCTTTATAGATTCTTTCCTTGAGAGTTGAGGAAAGCAAAGGTGGAGGAATTTGTGAAATTAATACAGGGGTCGATGTCGGTTCAAGAGTATAGTCTGAAGTTCAGTCAGTTGTCTAGATATGCTCCCTCCATGGTAGTGGACCCGCATGATCAAATGAGAAAGTTCATATATGGGGTTTCGGATGTGGTGAAGAAAGAATGTAGGTCTGCTTTGTTGTTGAGTGACATGAACATTTACCGACTCATGACTCATGCCCATCAGATTGAGGGTGACAAGCTTAGGGAGATGGCTAGGGAGAATAAGAGGGCTAGATCTGAGGGATCAGGTTGTGGTCATCAGAGGTCCAGAGATGGACATCGCTCTTCTTTCCAGAAGAAGTTATTAGGATCTTTGCATTCTTTGGCTAGTGCTCCTACCCAGACTCATAGGCCTCGTCATGATCAGGGTGGTAGGGGATCTGGTTCCTATCCCTAGTCTCAGGGTAGTGGTGCAAAGGGGCCATCTTTCCCCATTTGTAACAGGTGTGGGAAGAATCACCCCGGTGAGTGCTTGGTCAGTAAAGAGGGTTGCTTTGGTTGTGGTCAGCCTAGACATCATATCATAGATTTCCCTTCATCTAGGAAAAGGCAGGGAGGTAGGACTCAGTCTACTCCGGCAGCTTCAGGAGGTAGACCAGCCTAGTAGCGCACAACTTCTAGTTCTGGTGGTCAGCGCTAGAACCGCCTTTATGGTATGTCCTCTCGTCAGGACCAGGAGGGTTCCCCAGATATTATTACTGGTATGTTGAAAGTCTTCTCTTTTGATGTGTATGCTTTGTTGGACCCCGGTGCTTCCTTATCTTTTGTGACCCCTTATGTGGCATGCAAGTTCGAAGTTTTTCCTGAATTGCTTTTAGAACACTTTTGTGTTTCTACTCCTGTTGGTGAGTCACTATTAGCCAAAAGAATCTACCGAATTTGTCCTAACTCAATCCTTCATAGAATCACTTCAGCGGATCTAGTAGAGTTGGAGATGATTGATTTTGATGTCATTCTTGGTATGGATTCGTTGTATGCATGTTATGCTTCTGTTGATTGTCGTACTCGGGTTGTCAGTTTCAAATTTCCAAATGAACCCGTTTTAGAATGGCAAGGTAGTCCCCCTTCCTCGGAAGGTCATTTCATATATTATCTTAAGTCTAGGAAGATGATTTTAAAGGGGTATGTTTATCATATAGTGCGGGTTATGGACACGGAGTCCGAAACCCCATCCCTTCAGTCTGTTCCTATTGTGAATGAGTTTCTAGAAGTGTTTCCCAAGGATTTTTCCAGAGTCCCTCCCGAGCGGGAGATATACTTTGGGATAGATCTTCTTCAGGATACGAACCCTATCTCTATTCCTTCTTATAGAATGGATCCCGCGGAACTCAAAGAGTTGAAAGATCAGTTGAAGGATCTTTTTGATAAAGGTTTCATTAGGCCTAGCATTTCTCCATGGGGTGCCCCAGTTTTGTTTTTTCGGAAGAAGGATGGTTCTATTAGAATGTGTATTGATTACCATCAGATTAACAAGGTCACAATCAAGAATAAATATCCCATTCCTAGGATTGATGACTTGTTCGATCAGCTTCAGGGTGCTAGTTTCTTCTCCAAGATCGACCTTAGATCCGGTTATCATCAGCTTCATGTTAGAGAGTATGATATTCTGAAGATAGCGTTTAGAACTCGGTATGCTCATTATGAGTTTGTTGTTATATCTTTTGGTCTAACGAATGCTCCTGTAGCCATTATGGATTTGATGAACCGTGTGTTCAAGCAATTTTTGGATATGTTTGTGATTGTTTTCATTGATGATATACTTACCTACTCTCGGAGTGAGGAGGAGCATGCAGACCACTTGAGGGTTGTGTTGCAAACTCTCAAGGATAGACAATTATTTCTTAAGTTTAGCAAGTGTGAGTTCTAGATGCAGTCTGTTGCCTTTCTGGGTCATATTTTGACTAGTGATGGTATTCGACTTGATTCTCAAAAGATAGAAGCAGTAAAGAACTGGCCTAGACCTACTTCCCCGTCTGATATCAGGAGCTTTTTGGGTTTGACTGGTAACTACAGGAAGTTTGTGGAAGGATTTTCTCCCATTGCTTCCCCTTTGACCCAATTGACTCAGAAGAAGGTAAAATTTTAGTGGTTCGACTTGTGTGAGAAGAACTTTCAGGAATTGAAGGCTAGATTGACCACAGATCCAGTGTTAGCTTTACCCGAGGGCCTAGATGATTTTGTTGTGTATTGTGATACTTTTAGGATTGGTTTGGGTTGTGTTTTGATGCAGCGTGGTAAGGTGATTGTTTATGCTTCGAGACAGCATAAGACCCATGAGAAGAACTATCCTACTCATGATTTTGAGTTGGGAGCCGTGGTCTTTGCTCTGAAGATTTGGAGACACTACTTTTATGGTGTCCATGTGGATGTATTCACCGATCATAAGAGTCTTTAGTATGTGTTCACTCAAAAGGAATTGAATTTGCGACAAAGGAAATGGGTCTCGTACTCTGAGACAATCATAGAATCCTAAGAAAGTCTAGTGAACTCCTTCCTCCGACATTCTCTGTTGCTCTGTGGCAGAAACTTCGCCATAAGGGCCTCATAAAACTCGGACCAGGTCAAGGGAGGTGATGTCGAAGGCCTGCAAGCAACCTGTGCCCTCTACCATAACTTCGCTAGACCTTTCAGCTGATATGAAGTATAGCCAACCCCGTGAGTCTCTAATAGCCCCAAATGATGCAACATCTTCTCACATGTGGTAATGAAATCATGTGGATCCTGACCCGACGTACCATTGAATCTTGGCGGTGCCAATCTCATAAACCTACCCAAGGCCTTCTGCTCCATCTCTGTCATAGTAGGGCGAGGAGCAGGAGGTTGGGCAACTGATGGGACTAGAACAACCTCAGCACGGGGAGCCGCAGTAGTAGGTTGCGCTCCTGAACTCGGAACACCTAGGGTTTCCCCCTGAGCGAATGTCTGGGTGATCCTAGAAGAACGCTCCCCAATCATACCAAGAGCTGAACAAGTAAACCCCGAATACCCAAAGACTGAGCTGTGGTAGAAACCGGCACAGACACTGATGTTGGAACTAGTATGGGAGCTGGTGGAACCTGGGCTGTCCCCGGGTCCACATGCTACTTCTCTTGAGCGAACTCTGGCTCATAATTATACTCTAGACCTACCTCAACTCTAGCAGCTCTACTAGGTGCAGCTGCTCTGGGGCGTTCACGACCCCTACCTCTACCCCTACGACCACCCTGGCCCCTAGCTGGAGTCAGAGGTGCAGGGGCAGAAGTCTCTCCTCCGCCAGAAGCTGAAGATCTCGTAGGAACCATCTGCGGAAGAGTGAACCAGAATAAGTGAGATTCCCAGAAACTTTCAAGGATACTACGCACGAGAGAGAAACAAGAAAAGTCCATTTTCCTAAGATGTCACCATAGCCTCCCAAAGATTGAGTACGGACGTCTCCACCCTGATCTGCAGGACTCTACTAGACATTGGCTCCTATACCGATGACACCAGTGAACCTAGAGCTCTGATACTAAGCTGTCACGACCTAATTTCTTGGTCATGATGGCACCTACACCCCCAGTAGGAAAACCAATCCCCATAGCCCAGAATGGTTAGTAATATGCTACCTTCTAACAGTGTAAGCGGAAGAACAAATAAATAAGAAGACGCAAGGGAACAAGAAGAATAAACTGGATGACAGGAGTAATATAAATACAAAGCGGAAGCTAAACCAACCCAAAACCTAGTATCATAGTGTATAAGAGCCAGATCTACATAAGGAGTACAAAGGATCCAAAAGTAATATATAAACATCATGTCTCTAAAGCTATAAGGGGTCGTTTGGTGTAAGGGATAAGAACAAATAGTCCTGGGATAAAATAAATAGTCCAGGTATAAATTTTGGTTTCTTGTTTGGTTGCCAAGTTTGGGATAACTTATCCTACCATTTATACCATAGTGAAGAGATAAGTTATCCCATATATATGGTGGGATAGGTTATCCCGGGATAACTTGTTTCCAACTAAACGACCCCTAAGAGTACAAAATATACAAAAAAATAAACTAGAGTCAAGATCTAGTCGCCAAGATCTCACCCTCAGTCTGGATGTCACAAAACTCCAAGCATGAGTCTTCCACAATCTAGCGGCGATGTCTCACACTAGGATCTGCACCAGAAGATGCATTGTGTAGGGTGAGCGCCAAATGCGAAGCATAAAGTACCCAGTAGGTATCATAGGCCGACTGGGCACATATAAGATAAAAACGCAATAGCAAACAGAATAGAAAAAAGCAGTCACTGAAATTAATGAAAAGTACACAGGAACTAGCCCAGAGGGAAGACAACAAGAACAACATACAAAGCTAGCTATTAGAATATATACACAACAGGCACATGTGAAAGAAAAAAGTGGCACACCTGGGATCCTTGCAATAATAGTATATACATAGAGTTCTAGAAATAGATAGTATACCGGTAACCTCAAGTATAAGGAATGGGAGAGAGGAATAAAGGTGGACATGCTCAGAAAACAGAAATCAAGAACCAAGCTAATCATGACAATATCAATCCAGAACTAACAACCTTGCAGTAACCAATCTCATACTTATAACCGTAATAGAGTAACAAGAGTGTACCTACAGTCCCCAGACTGCCCATACAACTGGGGAACGCAAACAAGTGAAAACAAACCCTCCGGCCGCCCATACAACCGAAGCGTACACTCAATAAATAGAAAACAAGGGTGGAATCTCAATCAAAGAATGATATGATGCATGATAACCTTAGGGTGGAATAAAAACTCTGTATGTACCTCCTCTAGTGTCAATTGGGCCCAGCAGGTAGGCTCCATGGAAGGACACTTCCCGTATACCTCTTTTCCGCCGTATACCCTCCCCCCGGCACATGCAGCCCAAAGCCTTAGGCCCGGAGTGACAAGGTCCATGGAGGTCTCGTACCCCATACCAACACTCAGTATCGAAAGTGTGTCCTCCGAAATAAAGCCCGGGTTCAATCCATAGCATAAAACTCGAATATGCATGCCCATAACTGTCTAGGACTAAAGTAGTAGATGACATCTCAAAAACCCCTCCAAGGGTGCCCGGGGCGTAGCCGGGTCTAAAACAGTAGGAAGTCAACTCTGATGCTTGGTCCGACCGAAGCTAAAGTCATCTCAAATCAGTAAGAAAACTCAACTAGCACTTCGACCCGGTCGAGTCTAGCAATAGTAGTAAAATTGTAATATAAAACATATTTTAAACCTTCTTTTACCCGAAGAAGTTCCGCATATCAAATCCAAATGATTTCCAACCCAATTTTATCGAAAATGGGCCCCTGGGCAATGCAAGGTTTAGAAAACCAGATCCAGTAGGCTCGAAGCCAAAACCGTAGTAAAATATGGGGAACACCTCACTATATATATGGAAATGATATGATCGAACAAAAATAGACCCCCAGTAGTTCACAACAACCTATTGGCCCTGCACAGACTCCAAAGCTACTCAGCAAGCATAACCAGCCTAGAAGGATATTTATATGTCTGGGACTCGCGGACATTCTCAATAATCCCACCATCTATGTTCTAGAGTCTACAAGGCCTCACAAGACCACAAGGGTGATAATATCCAATACCAAGAGTACTACACACAACGGAGGAAAGAAATGGGGGAATCATGGAAAAGCGGTCAAGGTCTGTGGTACCAACCTAGTAACCCAACCCAAGGATGCCAGCTAGTACAATTTTATTCGATATATGCCAAGTCTAAGAGTTAGACCATAACTTACCCGTCGTCCAATGACAAGCTGCAGGAATGATGATATCTGGGGCCGAGCTGCTCTGAGAAGCTCTGAACGAGGGTCAAACTATCAACAATGCAAAAAACATATTAAAACGAGTCTAACGATACCCATATTGCTATAATTGTAGCCGGGTCAAAATCCGTGTAAAAATGGGCCTGCAGGACCCACAACCCGAAACCAAAAATGAAAAGAAGCATGATGACCTCAACGATGCCAAGAAGGCATGCTCCAAAATTGAGAACAATTGGCCAAGAGGAAAGCGCGAAAACAGCCCGCTCAAGTTGGGGTTTGAAGGTAGAATTTTAAGAACTAAAAACGGAAATTAGGCTAGAATTACTTAACAAAAAGACAGAATTTCAGCCCAAGAGGGGTAATTCACCACACCCACGAACATGCACAATCTACAAGGCAGCCACTACAATAATTTCCAAGCTTGGGATGAGCATCAATGGTGGATTTTAAGGAAGGAACAAGAGAATTCAAGGAGGAAGAAGGCTTACCAAAAGATGAAGAACTACGAAATCAACGAAAAAATGATTCCCCAAGGTTTAGGATTGATATAGGAGTAATTTAGGAGAGTATTAGGCTGTTTAGAGTGAGCAAGTTGAGAGAAATAAGGTTGGAAAAACAAAAAAGAAGCCTTAAATAGCTGCTGGTCAGCGCCATTGGCGCTAAACCAGTGCCATCGCGCTCAAACGGGGCTAGGCGCCAAGGCGCCATCGCACCCTAAGGGTGCTATCGCACTGGCCGGCTGCAGGCGCGATCGCGCTGGCCCTGGCGCGATTGCGATGAAGGCCTGGCCACAGACTAGAGCGATCGCGCTGCCTGGGTGCAGTTGGCGTTGAAGGCCTGCCACCTGCAATAAAACCAGCTTACTAAAATTCCCCACGGGGTATTCCGAGCACAATCGAACATCGATATTCAAAAACCAATAATGCTAATAGAGTGGAAATGACGTTCCGTACTCAACGAAATCAATGAAACTTCAATACGAGGTCATTTCGGATAAATGTTGACCCAAGTCAACACCAATGAATAAGAACCCAAAGGCTCAAATTGAGTCTGGCTCACCAAAAACCCAAACCAACCCGTTTCCTAGCCCAAACTCATCATTCTGAAGCTGATGGAATTATTGGATTTTGAATCTGACACTCTGATCATCGAAAGTCACCCAAAGTTACACTTTCAACTCTAAATGGCCTGAAAACAGAGAAAGCAATACCAAATCCACACCAAAAGTTCTTAGGCCTCAACTAAAGGTCTAACTAGACCAAACTCAATGCTTCGGAGCTAATGGAACTGTCAGAATTTAATTTGGAGAACTTTAGCTATGAATGTTGACTAAAGTCAACAATATTCTAAGTTAAACCTCTAAAACAAGAAAAAGGGAAAACAACCAATCGAACGGCCAGGGCACTAAACTACCAGTCCTAGCAAGCCATAAATGACTTGGAGCCGCTATAGTAAAGATCTAATAGTGCCATGAATGTGTAACTGTGAAGATGACTGGAAGGCTCATCACAACATGCACTACTAAAAAGACTTTAGTCCTCGAAAGTCAAGAAGAAGGGAGTACCTGAAGGCTCAAACAACTGCGGATACTGAGCATGCAACTCACTCTCGGTCTCCCAAGTAGCCTCCTCGACCGGATGGTGCCTCCACTAAACTTTCACAACCAAAATCTCCCTAGATCTCAATCTTCTGATATCCCTGTCCAGAATAGCTATCGGCTCCTCAAAAAATGACAAGCTCTCATCCAACTGAACTGAATCCCAATGCAATATGTGAGACTCATCTGGCACATACCGGTGCAATATCGAGACATGAAAAATTGGGTGAACAACTGCAAACATCGGAGGCAAAGCTAACATATAGGCAACACTACCAACCCTCTGTAGAATCTCAAATGGCCCAATAAACCTGGGGCTAAGCTTGCCCCACCGACCAAACCTCATCACGCCCTTCACGGGTGATACTCGAAAGAAAACCAAATCACCAACACTGAACTCTAAGGCATGAAGTCTACGATCAGCGTAGCTCTTCTGCCTACTCTGGGCCGCTCTAAGCCTGACCTGAATCAAACAAACTCATTCCAAGGAATCTCTAAGAAAATCTGTACCCTGCGGTCTTGACTCTAACCCGTCAAACCAACCAATCAGCGATCTGAAATGCCTACCATACAAGGCCTCGAAAAGTGCCATGCCAATGCATGAATGAAAGCTATTATTATACGCAAACTCGGCCAATGGCACAAACTAATCCCATGAACCTCCAAAGTCAAGAACACAAGCCTGAAGCATGTCCTCCAGGACCTGAATAGTCCTCTCGGACTGGCCATCTGTCTGAGGGTGGAAAGCAGTACTAAGCTGAACCTCTGTACCCAAATCCCTCTGTATAGCTCTCCAGAACTGAGAAGTGAACTGAGTGCCGCGTTCTGAAATTATAGAAGCTGGGACCCCGTGGAACTGAATAATCTCACGAATGTAGATCTGAGCTAGCCTCTCTACCCCGTAAGAAGTCTGAACCGGCAAGAAGTGTGCTGACTTAGTCAGCCTATCAACAATCACACAAATAGAATCAAACCCGCAAGAAGTACGAGGTAAACCAACAACGAAGTCCATAGTAATACCTTTCCACTTTCACTCAGGAATGGGAAGTCGCTGCATCAAACTACCCGGTCTCATATGCTCGAACTTAACCTGCTGACAGTTCAAGCCCTGAGATACAAACTCTGCCACGTCTCACTTCATACCATTCTACCAGTAAAGCTGCCTCAAATCTCTATACATCTTCGCAACGCCCAGATGAATGGAATACTTGGAACAATGGGCCTTCCAAAGTATCAACTGAATCAAGTCACAAACCCTCGGAACACAAAGTTGACCATCGAATCTCAGAATATCATCAGAACCCAAAGTAGCCCAGCTGGCCTCACCCCGAACTACCTGATCATGAAGGTCACACAAACCCTGATCCTCAAACTGTCAGCTCTGAATCTGATCAACTAGAGTGGAGCGAACCTCAACACTGGTAAGAACTCTGGTAGGATACGATAAGTCAAGCCTAACAAAATGGTTAGCCAAGGGCTGGATGTCCCAGGCCAATGGTCACTCAGAAACTAAAAGAGAAGCTAGGCTGCCCATACTCACCGCCTTCTGACTCAAGGCATCCGCTACCACATTTGCCTTTCCCGAATGGTATAGAATAGTGAAATCGTAGTCCTTCAGTAGCTCAATCTATCTCCTCTGCCTCGAGTTCAGCTCCTGCTGACTCGTAATGTACTGAAGACTACGGTGATTGGTGAATATCTCATAGTGAACTCCATATAGATAGTGCCTCCAGATCTTGAGCACGAAAACTACCACTGCAAACTCTAAGTCGTGAGTGGGGTAGTTACGCTCGTGAGCCTTCAGCTGCCTCGATGTATATGCTATCACTCAACCCTGCTGCATCAACACACAACCAAGACTGAACCCTGAATCATCACAATACACAGAGAAACTCTGACCCTCAACCAGTAAAGTCGAAACTGGGGCTGAAGTCAATAAGGCCTTAAGCCTCTAAAAGCTATCCTTACACTGATCGGACTACTGAAATGAAACATCCTTCCTAGTTAGCATAGTCAAAGGTGCTGCTATGGAAGAAAATCCCTCAATGAACCATCTGTAGTATCCAGCTAACCCAATAAATCTACTAACCTCGGTAAGAGTAGTAGGTCTAGGCCAATCACGAACCGCAAAAATCTTACCCGGATCAACTCTAATCCTATCCTTAGACATCACGTGTCCTAGGAATGCAACTGACTCAAGCCAAAACTCACACTTTGAGAACTTGGCATAAAGACGATGATCCCTCAAAGTCTGAAGTACAACCCTCAAGTGCTTCTTACACTCATCTCTGCTCCGGGAGTATACCAAAATGTTATCTATGAAGACTATCACGAACATATCTAAGTATGGGCTAAGCACCCTATGCATCAACTCCATGAAGGCTATGGGGGAATTAGTCAACCCAAAAGACATCACCAGGAACTCATAGTGGCCGTAACATGTCCTGAATGCTATCTTAGAGATGTCCTCTGCCCTAATCCTCAACTGATGATAGCCAGACCTCAAATCAATCTTCGAAAACATGGAGGAACCCTGAAGCTGATAAAATAAGTCATCAATCCTGGGCATCGGATACCTATTCTTCACAGTCACCTTATTCAACTACCGATAGTCAATACACATCCACATCAACCCATCCTTCTTCTTCATGAGTAGAACACAAGCACCCCAAGGAGACACACTCAGTCTAATGAACCCTTTAGCTAATAAGTCCTGGAGCTGCTCCTTAAGCTCACTCCACTCAGCAGGAGCCATACGGTAGCGAGGGATAGAAATGGGCCTGGTGCTAGACTCTAACTCAATGGAAAAATCAACATCTCTCTCAGGTAGAAGTCCTGACAGGTCAGTAGGAAACACATCTAGGAAGTCTCTAACCACAGGAATGGACTCAGGGGACGTAGGGTCAGCACTAACATCTCAGACATATGCTATATATGCTAAACACCCATGGGAAATCAACTTCTTAGCTCAAAGACAAGAGATGATCCCAGATGGTGCATGGCTAACAGAACCCTGCCACATAACCGGGGATACACCGGGCATGACTATGGTAACAGTCTTGGCATAACAATCTAAAACCGCATGGTGAGGGGATAACCAGTCCATGCCCAGTATCACATCAAAGTCTAACATATCAAGTATAATCAAATTAGCCCAAGTCTCCAAATCCCCAACATATATCACACAAGATCTCACAATCTGATCCACTACTAAAGAATCTCCTACTAGGGTCGAAACAGAAATAACAACAGATAATGGCTCACTAGCCAACCCCAAACAAGGCAGAAAGTAGGTAGATATATATGAACAGGTGGATCCAGGATCAAACAAAGCATAAGCTGGCTGACGACTTACAGAAATCGTACTTGTAGTTACAGCATCCGAGGACTCCGCCTCTGGCCTCCGCCTCCGGCCTCCCAGAGACCACATAGAATAGATGACGACCTTCACCTGCCCGACCGCCATCCCTACCACCTGCTCTGCCATGCAGGGAACCACCCTTAGCCTGACCACCACCCTCTCTGGCCGGAGGTTGAACTGCTCGTAAAGGCTCGGCCAGATGAACTGTGCCCTGCTGGGGGCAATCTCTAGCAAAGTGATCAGCCACACCACAAGTAAAACAAGCCCCAAATGACCTACTCGGTCGAGATGAACCAGTAGAACCCGAATGTCCACTATGGCCTGATGTCCCAAAATCTGTACCTCTTAACGACTGACCACTGTGACCTCACTGACTGCCCTGAACCTGCTCAAATTGAGAACCCAAAGCCTAAAATGAAGCTTGAATCAGTCGACTACTCTAAACTTGATGTTGTTGCGGCTGATAACCTCAGCCACCCTGATGTTGAGACCTCTTATCTCTGGCCCCAGTGTCATGATGACGCGAATCCTCAACTGTACGGGCATAGTCCGCAATGGCCTGGAATGACCGACCGCTAGCAACTAATATCTCTTCAGGCTCTCTAAACTCTCTCCATAACCCCCAAACAAATCTAAGGACCCTGTCAGCCTCAGTAGGTATAATCATGGAACCAAATGGAGCAAGCTGATGGAAACAGGTCTCGTACACTGAGCCAGTTATAGAATCCTGAGAAAGTTTAGTGAACTCCTTCCTCCGACACTCTCTGTTGCTCTGTGGTAAAAACTTTGCCATAAGGGCCTCATAAAACTTGGACCAGGTCAAGAGAGGTGATGTCAAAGTCCTGCAAGCAACCTGTGCCCTCCACCATAACTTTGCAAGACCCTCCAGCTGATATAAAGTATAGCCAACCCCGTGAGTCTCTAATATCCCCAAATGATGCAATATCTTCTCACAGGGGGTAATAAAATCGTGTGGGTCCTGACCCGACGTACCACTGAATCTTGGCGGTGCCAATATCAGAAACCTACCCAAGGCCTTCTACTCCATCTCTATCATAGTAGGGCGAGGAGCAAGAGTATGGGCAACCGATAGGACTGGAATAACCTCAGCACGGGGAGCCGCAGTAGTAGGATGCGCTCCTGAACTTAGAATACCTAGGGCTGCCCCCTGAGCGGATGTCTGGATGATCTCAGAAGGATGATCCCCAATCATACCAAGAGCTGAACAAGTAAACCCTGAATACCCAAAGACTGAGCTGGGGTTGAAACTGGCACATACACTGATGCTGGAACTGGTATGGGAGATGGTGGAACCTGGGCTGTCCTCGGGTCTATATGCTGTTGCTCTGGAGCGAACTATGGCTCGTAATCATACTCTGGCTCTACCTCTACTCTAGCAGCTTTAGCAGGTGTCGCTGCTCTGTGGCGTTCATGACCCCTACCTCTACCCCTATGACCACCCTGGCCCCTAGCTAGATTGGGAGGTGCAGAGGCAGAAGGCTCTCCTCTACCAAAAGCTAAAGATCTTGTACAAACCATCTGCGGAAGAGTGAACCAGAATAAGTGAGATTCCCAAAAACTTTCAAGGATACTACGCATGAGAGAGAAACAAGAAAAGTCCATTTTCCTAAGATGTCACCATAGCCTCCTGAAGATTGAGTACTGATGTCTCCACCCGGATCTGCAGGACTCTACTAGACATTGGCTCCTATACCGATGACACCAGTGACCTAGATCTCTGATACCAAGCTATCATGACCTAATTTCTCGGTCATGATGGCACCTACACCCCCAAAGTAGGCAAACTAATCCCCATAGCCCAGAACGATTAGTAATAGGCTACTTTCTAACAGTGTAAGCAGAAGAACAAATAAATAAGCAGACAGAAGGGAACAAGACGAATAAACTGGATGAGAGGAGTAATATAAATATAGAGCGGAAGCTAAACTAACCCAAAACCTGGTATCATAGCGTATAAGAGCTCGATCTACATAAGGAGTACAAAGGATCCCAAAGTAATATATAAACATCATGTAAGAAGTGGCGCACCAGGGATCCTTGCAATAACAGTATATACATAACAAGTTCTAGAAATAGATAGTATACCAGTAACCTCAAGTATAAGGAATGGGAGAGAGGAATAAAGGTGGGCATACTCGGAAATTAGAAATCAATAACCAAGTTAATCATGAGAATATCAATCCAGAACTAACAACCTTTCAGTAACCAATCTCATAGTTATAACTGTAATAGAGTAACAAGAGTCTACCTATAGTCCCCGAACTGCCTATACAACCAAGGAACGCAAACAAGTGAAAACAAACCCTCCGGCTGCCCATACAACTGAAGCGTACACTCAACAAATAACAAATAAGGGTGGAATCTCAATCAAAGAATAATATGATACATGATAACCTAAGGGTGGAATAAAAACTCTGTATGTACCTCATCCAATGCCGATCGGGCCCAACAGGTAGGTTCCATAGAAGGACGCTTCTCGTATACTTCTACTCTGCCGTATACCCTACCCCGGCATATGCAGCCCCAAGCCTTAGGCCCGGAGCAACAAGGTCCATGGAGGTTTTGGATCCCATACCAACACTCAGTATCGAAAGCGTGTCCTCTAAAATCAAGCCCGGGTTCAAGCAAGTGGCTAAATATCGAATATGTATGCCTAGACCTTGTCCAGGACTAAAGTAGTAGATGACATCTCAAAAACCGCTCCGAGGGTGCCCGGGGAATAGCCAGGTCTAAAATAGTAGGAAGTTAACTCAAATGCTTGGTTCGACTGAGGCTAAAGTCATCTCAAATTAGTAAAAAAACTCAACTAGCACTTTGACCCGATCGAGCCTAGCAATAGTAGTAAAATCGTAATAGAAAACATATTTTAAACCTTCTTTTACCCCAAGAAGTTCCGCATATCAAATCCAAATGATTTCCAACCCAATTTTATCGAAAATAGGCCATCGGGGCTATGAACGGTTTAGAAAACCAGATCCAGTAGGCCCGAAGCCAAAACTGTAGTAAAATGTGGGTAAGACCTTGCTATTTGCATGGAAATGATATGATCGAACACAAATAGCCGCCCAAAATCTCACAACAACCTATCATCCATGCACAAGCTCCAAAGCTTATCAACAAGCATAACCAGCCTAGAAGGATATTTCTACGTCCGGGACTCACAGACATTCCCAATAATCCCACCATCAATGTTCCAGAGTCTACAAGGCCTCACAGGACCACAAGGGTGATAATATCCAATACCAAGAGTACTACACATAACGGAGGAAAGAAATGGGAGAATCATGGAAAAGCTGTCAAGGTCTGTGGTACCAACCTAGTAACCCAACCCAAGGATGCCAGCTAGTACAATTTTATCCGATATATGCTAAGTCTAGGAGTTAGAACGTAACCTACCCATCATCTGATTATAAGCTGCAGGAACGATGATATACGAGGTCAAGCTTCTCTGAGAAGCTCCAAACGAGGGTCAAAGTATCAATAACGCAAGAAATAAATTAAAATAAGTCTAGCGATACCCATATTGCTATAATTGTAGCCGGGTCAAAATCCGGGTAAAAAAAGGGCCAGCAGGGCCCACAACCTAAAACCGAAAATGAAAAAAAGCACGATGACCCCAATAATGCCAAGAAGGTATGCTCCAAAATTGAGCACAATTGGCCAAGATGAAGGCACCAAAATAGCCCGCTCAATTTGGGTTTTGAAGGTAGAATTTTAAGAATTAAAAATGGAAATTAGGCGAGAATTACTTACCAAAAAGACGAAATTTCAGCCCAAGACGGGTAATTCACCACACCCACGAACATGCACCAGGTAAAAGGCAGCCACCACAACAATTTTCGAGCTTGGGATGAGCATCAATGGTGGATTTTAAGGAAGGAACAAGATAACTCAAGGAGGAAGAAGGCTTAACAAAAGACGAAGAACTACGAAAAATCAACGAACAAACGATTCCCAAGGTTTAAGATTGATATAGGAGTAATTTAGGATAGTATTAGGCTATTTAGAGTGAGCAAGTTGAGAGAAATAAGGTTGGAAAAACAAAGAAGAAGCCTTAAATAGCTGCTGGTCGATGGTCAGCACCATTGGCACTAAACCAGCGCCATCGCGCTCAATAGGGGCCAGCGCCAAGGGGGCTATCACGCTGGCCAGCTGCAGGCGCTGAGGCCCAATCGCATTGGCCCTGGCGCAATTGCGCTGAAGGCCTGACCACAGGCTAGTACGATCGCGCTGCCTGGGTTCCATTGGCGCTTATGGCCTACGACCTGCAATAAAACTAGTTGCACTAAATTCCCCACGGGGTGTTTCGGGCACAATCAGACACCGATATTCAAAAACCAATAATGCTAACAGAGTGGAAACATTGTTTCAGAATCAACAGAATGACAAAATTTCCATACAAGGTCATTTCGGAGAAATGTTGACCCAAGTCAACACCAACAAATAAGAACCCAAAGGCTCAAAATGAGTTCGGCTCACTCGAAACCCCAACCAACCACCTTCCTAGCCCAAACTCATCATTCTGGAGCTGATGGAATCATTGGATTTTGAATTCGACACTCCGATCATCGAAAGTCACCCAAAGTTATACTTTCAACTCCAAATAGCCTGAAAAATGAGAAAGCAATACCAAACCCACACCGGAAGATCTCAAGCCTCAACTAAAGGTCCAAATAGACCAAACTCAATACTCTAGAGCTAACGGAACTGTCAGAATTCAATTCCAAGCATGTTAGCTAAGAATGTTGACTAAAGTCAATGATATTCTAAGTTAAAGCTTTAAAACAGAAAAATGGGCAAAACAACCAAAAGAACGTCCAGGGCACCAAACTACCGGTCCCAACGAACCATAAATGAGTTAATGCTGCTACAGGAAAGCTCTAACAGTGCAATGAATGCGTAAACACGAAGATGATCGGAAGGGCCATCACATTTAGCGGATGTTGTCTTGGTATAGTATGAGTCGTTAGACTCCTGATTATTGATGGATTAGTGGTTCCTTTATTAATTGAGGCACTGTTTATGTGTCCTTCTGAGCAGTTGTGAGTATCAAATTCCATCCTTATTCATGGTGCTGGTTAGTGGCTATCAGTTCTTTGTGGCTTAGTTTATTCCATCCTAGGGTTGCATTAGTAAGGTTGATTTCTGTCTATTCTTATCTTGAAGTTGGATTTTTAGAATGATTTAGTTAGGTATGTTGCTTCTAGCTTGAGTATGTTAATTTCTTCTTTTCTTTCCCTTTTTATTTGAGGTTACTGGTATACCACCATTTTCTCAACTCTCTCTCTTTATATATACTGTTGTTGCAAGGATTCCAAGTGCGTTCTTCTTTCTTTCACATGTGTTTCTGTGTTATGTATATCTTCTGTGCTAGCATTGTATGCTTGTAACTCTTGGTTGACTACTCTCCCTGCTAGTTTCCATGTGCTTTCTCTATTTCTTTAGTGATTGCTTCTTTGCTATCGGCTACATTATGGTTTTATATCTTATATGCGCTCAGCCGGTCGATGATGCCTACTGGGTACCTGTTGCTTAACAATTGGTGCTCATACTACACTTCTGCATATGTTTGGTGCAGATATTAGTGTGAGCTTTTGCTATTGATCGCTTAGAGACTCGTACAACTTTTGATATTCGAGACTAGGGTGAGCACCTGACGATCGGGGCTTGACCACATCTCATCTCTTGGCACTGTTACTCTTTATTTATTCAGAGATAGTTGTACTCATTATTTTGTTACTTCTAGCCCTTCTATTCTATTTAGAAGCTCCTGTACTATCGATACCAAGTCTTGGGGTTGGTGTAGCTTCCTTGTTTATATATATTTAGGTTATTTGCTTCCACGTTGTTCTCTATTATATTTGCTTCAGCTTATTTCTGCTTATTGTGCGTATTGGTTAGGTAGTAGCCCATTACTAACCTTTCTAGGCTACATGAATTGGTTTGCCTACTGGGGGGTTGTAGGTGCCATCATGACCAGAGAAATTGGGTCGTGGCACTGTTGGTGTCCAGCCTTTGATTCTAATGGTCTTACTCAAATATTTGATCCTTTCAAATTCATGAATATCAAAGGACCAATAAATAATATAGAAAATTCTTTTAGCAATAAAGAATTTACATAATTTGACATTTTCTGGTAGGGTGAAGATATTCTGCTCTACTTGAAATTTCTCAAATTGCGTCTAAAAATGTGTTGACAATACTTGTTTATTTCCTCCAAATTGGCTCCACCACTCATAAAATCATCTGGGAATTACTGTATTTTTTATCTCTTCCGAACATTTCACAAACCAAGAGTGAGTATTGGGCCTAACATACATGAAGTTGTACCAATCCACCTTATAATCATACCAATTATATGTCTGGGGTCGATGAACTTTAAATAGGGGAATGGGAGTATGTAGATGATCCTTGAACCATTCAAAAGGGCTTAAAATTCTTTTAATTGTGAACTTTGAGAATTGAATGCTATCTGGATTATTATCATCTTCTAATTTTTGCTCAATTTCCACTGAATCTGTATCTATTAAAATGAACTCATAATACCTTCAGGTTTTGAGGGGATCCTCTGTCTCCACATAATTCCAATTTGTATAGCAAGGTTTTAACAAATATGGTACTCTAAAGCCTTCGTATCTTTTATCAAGTGCCATGATTGGCAATAACTGCAAATCTGTTATTTCAAATTGCTTTTTATTGGGAGTTATTTTCTTCATGTTCCTTTCCGGGGTAATTGGGAGGACTGCCTGAGCGTATGTCTCCGGTGGTTTCATTTCGTAACTATCCTTGGTTTGGATAGTTATACCTTTATTGCTTGTTGAGGAGGAATCTTCCCTAAAAACTGTTTTAAGAGGTTGTAATTTGGTCAAACTGGTTATAGGTTCTTTTAACGGCGAAGGAATGGTAGCTTTTGGCGGATGTAGAAATTCTGTCAGAACTGAATATCTATTTTCTGGTCTCAGTTTATCCCCTTCTTTAAAAGTTCTTTTTATTTTTACTTCAGGTTTGAAGGCTGGGAAAGGGGCCCTCAGAGGTCTTATTTTTGGGGTTCCAAATCTCATAATTTCCCTATAAAAATTCTCTTGTTAAAAAATCGGGGAGAGAATTATTTTCCTCTGTTATGAATTCTGTTTGAAAATCAAAGCTGGATAATAAAGCTTGCCATCTAGAAAATATTTGTTTAGAAACTAAATTTTTAACATCCTTTTGTAAAACATCTTTAGATGCTTTGCAGTCTACTCTTAACAAAAATTCTTTGTTTATTAAATCATCTTAAAATTTGGTAATACATAGTACTATAGCCAAAATTTCCTTTTTAATGGTACTATAATTTTTTTGGGCATTATTCCATAAATCTGAAGTGAATCTTACTAATTGTTCGGGGGTTTCTAGAGAAACTCTTTATTTAAGGATGCCTCCATATCCTACGTCTGAGGCATTAGTTTCTACAATCATGAATGCCTCTGGATGTAGTATTTCTAGACACGGAAGTTTCTGTACTATTGATTTTATTTTTTGGACTATCTTAGTCTGCTCTAATCTCCATGGAACTGGATCCTTCTTAAGATGTTGATAAAGAGGCTTACGAATCTGCCTAATATTTGGAATAAAATCTGCAACATAGTTGAGACTTCCTAAAAATCTTTGGAGCGGCGTTTTATCAAGTAATTCATCTGAAAATTTAGATGAGAACTCTATGGATCTACAAATGGATTTATAGGTTCCTTTATATAAGTCATGACAAAGAAATCTAATAGCGATTTGAAATAACTTAATCTTTTTAGCACTCACTACTAATCTAATTTGTTTAACAATTTTTAAAAAGGCTTGAATATGTTTATAGTGTTGATCAATATCTTTTAAATATATTAAAACATCATCTATACAAACTATAGAAATATTACTATATTGATTAAATATATTTTTCATAATGTTTTGAAATTCATATGGTGCATTCTTAAATCCGAATGGCATTACATTCCATTCTTATTATCCAAAAGGTACATTAAAGGTTGTTTTATATTTATCTTTTTTGGTGATTTGTATTTGCCAGAATCCTGATTTCATATCGAACTTACTATAAATATTAGCTTTATAGGTTCTTTTAAGAATATATCTTTTATTGGGTATCATGTATCTAATCCATTTTAAAACCTTATTAAGGGGCTTATAATTTATGACCAGTCTTGGGGCTCCTCTTTTCTTTTCTGCACTATTGTTGACATAAATGCTGAGCAACTCAAGGTGACTTGGAAGGTCTAACAATTTTTTTTATCAAGTAAATCATTGATTTCCTTTTTATAATATTCCATTAACTTATGGTTCATTTGGATAGGTCTTGCCATAGTGAGGATGACTCTTTCGTCAAATCCCTCGATATATGGTAATTCAACAATATGTCTTTTCCTTTCCCAAAAGGCATTAGGAAAATCCGAACAGACTTCTTGTTCGATGACATCTTGGAGGCTTTTAATTTTGGCTTTTACTTTCGGGATTTTAAAGATGATTCAATCCTCTTAATTTTTATTTCATCTTTTAAATAGTTTATTTGTTGTGAAAGTAGATTTATTCTAAAGCGTTGTAAAACTAAACTAAAAGAGTAACAATATAAACAAGAAAGTAGACAAGACATGAGAGATAGAGAAGAGAACTTTTCCTATTCTTTCAACTGTTTCCCAAATATCTTCAAGTGTATCAAACATCATGCTTAGAACCTCTATTTATAGTATTACATTGAGGAACATAATAAGGTGCAATAAACATGACCTTAATCTTTGAGGATGTGGGGAAGACAATGGAGTTATGGATGATCAATGAGGAGGTGTGGGTTACTACTCATCAAAGAGAAGTTATGGTGTAGAGGTTACTATTCATCAATAGAATTATAGTGTGGACATCAATAATACAAGATGATAACATTATGTTACCACACAATTATTTACAACACCCCCCTTGGATGTCCAATATTGATAGATAAGGTGCCTCGTTAAAACCTTACTAGGAAAAACCCTGTGGGAAAAAAATCCTAGTGAAGGAAAAAGAGTACACATATCTTGTAATATGTGTTGTTTGTTGTCTCATTAAAAATCATACCAGTAAAACCCATTGGGATAAAACCTAGGCCAAGGAAAAAAGAGTGCAACGCGTATTTACTCCCCCTGATAATGACATTACTTAATCTTGTAGATGATACATTCCAATTTAACTGCCCAAAGTGTTGGGATCGACAATGCCTCCGTCAAATATTTCATCAAAATTGAGCAAAATAGTCCTTTGTTGAAATATACTTTGTTTTGTCTTCTTCGATATATTATTCTTTTAATTGAGCTATGCAAGAAGCATCATCTTCATATAATATTGCAACCTCCATCACAATGAAAATATTACATTTTCTTATGTATAGAGTTACTTGCTTTATAAGTCTCTAGTATCTTGACTAGACTTGAATAAGTGTCAATCATTGACTGTCTTGTAGAATATGATAATATGAAAAGTAGTCTCACATGCAAATACAGAACTTTCGCATGATCAAATATTATGTAGATCAAATAATCTCCTGCATTTGCATAACTAATAAACTTTTGACAATATTGATTAGAAATAATCATCTATATTAATATTTAATTTCACTCAAATATTTTGACATAAAAGTGAAATTATGTCTTTACTGCACATTAACAAAAATATTATTTCGTGTATAGAAATATTAGAATATATAAATGCACTCATTGCACTAAGACATGTTACATTTTAATAATTTTCATATGATCGAAATTGATCTTTCTTTATGTTAAGCGATCTTACACCCATTGGGGTACTATTCAATGGAACGCTTTAACCTTTTTAAATCCTTCATGGATTTTCATATAATCTTTGTCGTCTAGCTAGACATAACAGCCATTCTTTATACACATTCAAGTTTTTCATCTATTGCTAGATTGAAAGAAACCTCATTGCATCCACCAATAGGAGAATACATCTCCAAACAACAATGCCAGGACTTTTGCAAAAAATCTTTATGCCTCAAGGCACAAGACATACTTTTTATCTTACGATTTTATATTTTGCATTATAATCCATTTGTATCCCACTGGAATTATACTTTAGTCATAGACTAAGTCCAGACCATCAATTTTCAAGTGAAATAACATATACTTGAATTGCATATTTTATCTGTCCAATAATTTATCTATCCATACTATTTGATAGATTTAAATTCAACATCCTCGTTATCATTTATGATGGTAAGCTCTACATTATATCAAATATACTGTTGACGTTCATTTGATACTGATTCCATTATGTCATAACATATCGAGATTGATCTCTTCTTTTTCATCATTTTCAGGTACCTGAACCTTTGCCAAGATTTTATGAAGAGTTATGTCATGGTTGCTCTTTTGAAGCACTTGCCTCATTACTATGACCATTTTTATCATTTGCCCCTCTCCTTCTTCAAGGAGTTTTACCTTAAGAACCGATTAGTCTATCACGCTTCAGGTATGCCATAGACCCTATCCTTCAAGTACTTCTTATTGGAGTATTTACAACTGAATTATAACATAGGATCAGCAAATACATCTATCAATTAATTTGCAATATTTTGCAACTAAATTATCTCTTGAACTTCAAGTTCACATTTTTTTACGAGGATCTAGATAATTTTATTTCAGCTGTTAATCATATCTCCTCCTAATGTTAAAAAATCTAACATTCACCCCAACCTTATTTGGGGATCCATCTTTGTGGGTGGTGGAGCAATTCAATCAAATACCGCACATTCAAAAAAAAATTAGATGGAATTATTTGGCTCCTGACCCTGAACCAACAATATAGGGAAACTTTATTGGCTTGATGCATACAAGTGCTGCTACACACATCCCATACCAATTGAGAGATTTATTCTCATAACCAATGGTTTAGCTATAATTGGAGGCATACAATTTTTGCTAGACCAATCAGCATTATCAATATAATTTTATAGTTTGGAACAATGCTCTTAATTTAACAATTTGAGTAAACAACCTTACAAAAATTAAATTGCAAGTTGATAGCAAAACATATGTGACCAACCATAGATGCATCTGTTAAATCATATAATAGTAAATGGTCCACATGGCAGGTGAACGGGCCCATATTCACCTTTCTATACGTTCCAAAAATTCAAAAATACAATCTCAACCTTAGCTGGTCGTATGATAATCAATTTATCATGAGAATAAGCAACAAATGGGAATTTGTGAAGAACCTTTTTATTTCTTCATATAACCACATGAATTCTCAATTATTTTTGCATCACATTTAAATCAGAATGGTCAACCGATCATGCCAACAAATATTTATTTATGTAAACTTCTAATTTACTATTGCATGTGAGATTTCATCACCATACCCATATTTGTATACTATAAATAGGAGGAAGAGCCGGGCAACCTTTTACATAAATATTTATAACCCGCTACAATTGTAGTAATATGAAAGACCATTTGGAGAACCCATAGCGTTCTTCCTTTATTATCAAAATGATGATATTTTATGCTTTTCCACGTCTACAATCAGTTGTACAACCATAATAGTGATTTGGTCATCTTTTTGACTTATCATATATTGCTACCATATTTCATTCATGAAATGGAGCATATTCAATGGGACGGACTTCACAATATTTATCAAGAGCATATCAATTTACTCAGTCATCATTATATCGTAAATATATTGCATTGGACTTGAACTGAACGCCTTACCCATATGTTTGGAGATATTTTGATGGTAAAAATTACCTTCACTTTTGAAGGACCATATGAGAACCAATAATGTTCTTTCTTTTACAATTATCACAATGATGACTATTTTTATTTTGTCTCTTCACTCTCATGTTCATATATTCAATCATTTGTCTTCTTTCAGACATATTAACACTGCTACCACATTCACATAAGAGAATAGAGAAAATCAGTTGAGCGGATTTCATGACTTCTCGTCAAAAATATATTATTTTTTCTTAGTCATCATTATATCATCTCAATGAAGCATTAGGACTTAAACCAAATGTCTTATCCATATAAAGGCATTTTAGGCCATAATCTAATGGGACTCGAACCTAATATCATGGTGCACCAGAACTCAAACTGATATCTAACCCTCTTAGTGCAATGGGACTTTAACAGTGCATTAGGACTCAAACCCAATGTCTTACTCATAGGGTGTGATGAAACTTAAATACGTCGTCTTACCATTGATCAACCAATGATATAATAGGTCAAAGTGCACCAAAACTCATCCAGCACAAGCCTAGGAATCCAATACTTTATGCAAGAGAAATCATCTAAACAATAAAAAATTAGTCTTGGCAATATAGTAAATTAGAAACAGAATGAAATCGAAACATTAGAGATCACCTCCATGACTTAGCAAGTAATACATATATCAATGAAATATTGTATTATATATATCAAAGTTATACTGCAGAAGATATTGATATTAGAAAACCATTTTGTCACGACTCGATTTCTCAGGTGATGATGGCACCTATAACCCCCCAGTAGGCGAACCAATTCCCATAGCCCGGAATGATTAGTAATGGGCTACTGCCTAACCAAAAGAGCATAATAAGTAGAAAAAAGCAGAAGCTGAATAAGATAAAGACAACGCAGAAACAATAACCTGAACATATATATATGCATAAGAAAACTACACCAACCCCAAGACTTGGTATCGATAGTATATGAGCTTCTAAATAGAATACAAGTGCTAGAAGTAACAAAATAAAATATACAACTGTCTCTGAAAGTACAAAGAGTAACAGTGCAAAAAGATGAGATGGGGTCAAGCCCTGGTCGTCAGGCGCTCACCTTAGTCTCGAATATCCAAAGCTGCACGAGTATCCACGCAATCAACAACAAAAGCTCACACTAATATCTGCACCAAAAAGATACAGAAGTGTAGTATGAGCACCAATTGCTAAGCAACGGGTACCCAGTAGGCATCATCGGCTGACTGAGCGCATGTAAGATATAAAAACAATAATATAACAGAATACAAGGAAACAGTCACAAAAACAATGGAGAAGGCATACAGACGCTAACATGGATAGAAAACCAAGGAAATACAACATTCCATGCTAGTCACAGAAGATATATATAACAAAAACACAGGTGAAAGAATGAAGAACGCACCTGAAAACCTTGCAATAAAAATATATATAAAGAGAGAGTTTAATGAGAAGGGCGGTATATCGGTAACCTCAAGTAAAAGGGAAAGAAGGGAAGCAAAACAATATATTCGAGCTAGAAACTATACACTAACAAAATCATGCTTAAAACACCAATCAAGACAAGAGAAACATATAACCACCTCCTAATTTCAAACCTAGGATGGAATAAACTACGCCACAATGAACCAAAAGACACTACTCAGAACCACAATAAAGGAGAAAAGTCACTAGCTTACAAATGCCCAGAAGGTCACATAAACAGTGCCTCAAATAAATAAGGGACCCACCAATCAATCAAAGCTCAAAAATATCCAGCAATATGGGCCTCAACAGGATAGAACCCACTAAGTTACCAAGTACCGAATGCAAACAAGCTCTATGACACGAGATGAGCAATAATATATACCTAGAGTCCCAATGACTGTCCATATAACCGAGGAACACGATCAAGTGAAAACAAACCCTCCAACAACCCATACTACAGGAGCATAAACTGAGCAAATATAAGACTTGGGTGGAATCCGAATGAAATATGCATGATGATGATGATGGAACCAGTGTGATAGTAACCCCTGTATGCACCTCCCCCGGCACCTGTAGGCCCAATAGGAGGACCCATGGTGGGACGTACCCGCTGTACCTCTACTACACCATACACCTCTCCTCCGGTACACGTAGCCTATAGCTCCTAGTCCTGGATCAACAGAGCCCATGGAGGTCCTTGAACACATACAGTAACGAACGTGAAATCTCAAGAATTAATACCTCGTAGTACGTGCCCGGAATTGAATTGGGTCTAAAAAAGTAGTAGTGGTCTCAAAACCCTCATAAAGGGTGCCCGGAGTGTATCCGGGTCTAAACCAGTAATCAAGTCTCAAAATCCCTTAAACAGGGTGCTCGACATGTGTCCGAGTCTAAATCTGTAGAAAATTATGTCTAGTGCTATGGCCCAGCCGAGCCTAGTATCAGTAGGAAACCTAGTGGTGAAATCATTAAAATCTCATCTTTACTCCAAAAGGTTTTATAAAAGTCAGTACCAAAATCCTCTCATAATCATTTTACCAAAAATAGACCCCGGGGGCCATGCAAGGCTTAGAAAATTGTTTATAGTAGGCCCGAAGACAAAACAGTAGTAAAACATGCAGAAAAACCCTTTGCATGAATGATATGCTCGCAAACAATAGGTTAGTCCAACAGCTCACAAACATTCATAGCGGCCTTGCACAGGCAATATCAGTTCTACAACACAGATAGCCAGCCTAAAGCAACATCTAGATGTCCAGGACTTGCGGACATTCCCAAATATCCCACCATCTATGGTCCAGAGGCATATACAAAGGCCACATTGGTAATATAGAAATACTACACAAATACTACAATTAACGTATGAGATAAACGAATAGAAAAGGGCGGACAAGGTATGAGGGTACTAACCTAGAAAACCAACCCAAGGATGCTAATTAATGCAGTTATAGCCTATATACGCAGTCTAGGTAGGGAAAGCCATAACCTACTTCTCGTCCAATGACTACCTGTGGGAACATTGTTGTCAAAGCTTGAATTGCTCCGAGAAGCTCCAATTCACGAAAACACTATCAACACAACAATCTATGCGTCAATATGAAACCAATGATACCCATAATACTATGAACATAATCGGGTCAAAATTTGGATCACTCGGCCCATAGGCCCCGCAACCCAAAGATGGAAATGAAAAACACCCATGTGTTCCCCACATTCTCGGGAGAACATTCTCAAAATTTGAGCAGATTCAGAACACCAATGAGGGTCAAAACAGCCCACAAAGCAAGGATTGAAAGATGGAAATCAATGGAGGATATTGGAATTTAAAGAGGTAACTTACCCGATTTAGAAGTCAAAAATCGAGCAAGGATCAATAATGAATCACCTCCGAGTAGATGGGATGAACAATGGTGTTTGATGGAAGGTTTATGAGCCTTGTCTATGGAGAAACCGAAGTTTGAAGATGGGGAAATAAAGGAGAAAACAAGGCTACCAGCCTTTAAAACTGACCCGCACAGGTGCAGGTGCGCCCAAGACACGACAGGTGCGCTGGTGCAATATCAACTCAGGCAGGCGCAGGTGCACTAGTGCAACGACACCTCAGGCAGGCGCAGGTGCGCTGTTGCAACAACACCTTAGGCAGGCACAGGTGCACTGGTGCAATGGTACCTCTGGCAGGCGCACGTGTGCTAGTGCAACGACACCTCAGGCAGGCGCAGGTGCACCCCAACAACAACAGTAACATGCCAAGGCAGATTTTTCAAGTGGTGGGGCCCTGGGAATGCATCCGGGGTCTCACAAACACAAATGAGCTGAGCTATTCAACTAGAAACGGTGTTTCAGATCCAATGGAATAGACGAAAATCCCATTGGAGGTTGATTTAACAAAAAGTGGTCCCCACACCAAAAATAACCTTTAGGCCAATATTCCCAAAATGGAACCCAAGGGCTGAAATCATGTTTGGGAGACTCGGGACCTGAACCAATGGTCCCTCTAGCCTAAACGCGACATTCCAGAGCTAACAATGCTGGTGGAATTTTCATTCGAGGTCGTCTTATCCAAAAGTTGACCAAAGTCAACCAAACAAGCCCATCTGGCCTAAAAACACAAAACGAGAGAGAATTCCAAGGTGAAAAACTCTCGGATCCCGACCAAAGGTCCCATAGACCAAATTCCATGCTCTAGAGCTAACGGAACTGTCGGAGTTTGATTCCGAGCACGATAGCTAAGAATGATGACCGAAGTTAATGATTTCCTAAGTTAAGGTTCTAAAAATGGGAAACGACCATAAAGACCAAAAAAATAGCCCGGGCACCGAACTACCGGTTCCTGCAAGTCATAAATGACTTGAGGCTGCTACAAGAAAGCTTTAGGATCACCTTACTAACTTCACCCCAGAAAGAAGTCCACTGTACCGCTAATATCAAGTCAAAATACCTTGTAAGCAAAGGAAATGGTGTCCGAAGTCCAAGGTTGTCACTTAGCTATTGGCAAAGTCTTAACCTTCTAACTCACCTATTTGGCTCAAAACAACTGCTCTACTGCATCTGCACACAAACCAATAACACCAAAGCATACAACATACAAAACTCCTGACCCACACTGGTAGAGCCCAAACAATACTAGAATTGCGTACAATAGATGACCTCTCGTTGAACCAACCCATTCAAACCTTTAACTCTTGTAATCACCAAGGCGACCATCGACCTTGAAGTACCATTAGAACCTAAAGTAGCCCTGCCAGCTTAAACCTGCACAACCTGATCACATATAATATACCACCACTGAGTCTGTCCATCCGAAGTAGAATGAATCTTTTCATGGTAAGAACACCGTTGAGATCTGGAATGTCCAGCCTAATTCAATGGTTAGCCAAGTACTAGATGTCAAAGGCCAATAGCCACTTCAAAATCGAAGTAAGGAAGCTAAGTTGCCCGCATCCACTGCCTTTCGGCACAAGGATACTGCAACCGAAGAGAAACTTCCACGAACCATCCAATGCAACCTGCTAGCCCACGATTTTGAAATTCAACTCCAATTTCCAATCAATGCCTCTATCAAACCCATGAGTAGACCCATACGCCATCGATGAACACTTAGGAATCGGAGCCCACTAGGCTCTGAAAATACAAGTTGCCCAAATCCGTAGATGCTAATGACACTTGGGTCCTTCAAAGAATATAACCAGGAAACCACAGTCGATGCAACAAGCTCCCAAAGGTAATACTGGAAATAACCACTACCTCGAACCCTTATTAGAGGAAAAATCTAACCTCAAACCTATCAAAGGAAATGACACTGCAATCTGTAACCGGTCGATGCAAGTCATAAACACACAAGCCAAAGCAAACCCACAGTTGTCACCTTGGTAAGCTACTAGAAGACATACATACCCACAAGGAGTCGTCACCCTCCTTTGCAAACCAAACAAAACCCTTTCCAAGGATACACTGAATTCCACAAATTCTTTCTCAGAAGACTCTTGAGTTGTTCCCTTAGCTCCCACAACTCTTACTGGAAACACTTGATATGACGGAATGGGAGTAGGCCGAATGCCCAACTCAACCAAAATGCTATAGTCAAAAACTCAACTAGATTACTACAATCAAAACTCAACCCAACCAAAATACTACAATCAACACTCAGCCGCATGCTAAAGTCAAAACTTGGCCATAATTCCATAGTCAAACCTCAACCATCATGATACAATCAAAAGCTCGACCAGAATACTACGACCAAAAACTCATCCCAACACGGACTGGGTAGAACAAATGAGAACATCTCAAACCGGGCTTGAAGCAGAAGAAACCAAGGAAAGCAACCAAAACCTACTCACCTCCTAAACCAACCAAACAAAGATTGTTGAATCTAAACACATGAGAAATGCAAGACCAACCAATGCTCACTAGCATAACCAACACCACTCGACTTCAGGCAGAACCCCAAACTCTAGCACAAAACCACCGGTATCACATCAAACCAACAAAAGGACCTCTACCAATGCTAGATAACGACCTAGGAAACAACCATCTAGGACCGAGAAAAGAAAGAGGACTCAACCCAAGTCTAGAACCACAGAAAAACTAGAAACAAAACCAGCCAGGAAAGAGGCTAACAAGAGTTACTCATGAGTCACAACATTCAGGTAACCACCTCTCAAGGATAACTCACCCCATCAAATACTAAAGAATAATCTACCAAGAAATTACATGCTTATACACTACAACTCAATTAGTAAAACAACTAAACAAAGAAAACAGGTAGGCATATAAGCACATACACAAAAAGTGAACCACAATGCGAACAATGCCATCACCAACCGAAGGTAAACAGTGCCGTACCTGGAGAAACAACATCGGGAACCTCTACCTCTGGCCTAATAAGAGGGGCATCGGACTGAGGTGTCTATCTCTGGACTGAGTATTCGAAACTAAATGGTCAACCATCCCTCACCGGGGACAATCTCTAAAAAAGTGACCAACCACTCCACAATCATAACACCCATGCTGACTAGGATACACGAATATGGGGCAATCCCTAGCAAAGTGCCCACGCTCACTGCACTAAAATAAAATCCCACTGAATGAAGTTGGATGAGAAGATCTCGCAGAACCTGACTGTCCACCACAACCTACACACCCTGAATGAAAATATCGAAGAACCTGACCTGTACCATGCCTACTTTGCTCAACATACTCTGCACAACCACCCTCTGGAACCTGTGGAGTAACTAAAACTAGTCTTCTAGATAAGAACCAATGAAACCGATCACTAGAAAAGAATCCCCTACCTCGAGTTTGATAACCTTAGAAACTGTCCTGACGATAATGCCTCTTAGCACTACCTCTATATGTCTCGCGACATAACCCCTCAATAGCCCAAACATGATCAACTACCTGAAGAAAGGTAGTCCCAACTACAACCAAGTTCTTGTTCACCAAATGGAGCGGTGAAATCAATCCTCTAACAAAGCTCTGAACTCTCTCAAAATCTGAAGGCACAACCCTAGCAGTATGACTAACCATCTCCTGAAATCTTGCCTCATACTCCAATACTGACATACAATCTTGTTGAATAACTAAAAGCTCAACCCTAATTGAAGCACCGCTCGAAGAACCAAGTACTGCCAAAACTTGAGGTACTGAAACACCTATCAGAGGACTCAAAGTTCTAGCCACGGTGTCATGAAGAACTGGGGTAGCCATAAATCTAATCGGAGGCTGGGCTGGCCCCAAACCCCCTAACTGATGTGGTGAACTCTCACCCTGAAATCCTGGCATTGATGGAAGCACTGAAGCAACAGGCATAGAAGCCTCGACATCACCTGTTGGTGCACTTGTCTTAGGCATCTGAGAAGGAATGAAACAATTAAAGTTTAGAAGTCAATAGTGCCAGGAACGCACGAGATGGAGACAAGACTCTACTTGGACACTTGATTCTATACCACGACACCGGTGAACCTAGGGCTCTAATACCAAGATGTCATGACCTGATTTCTCAGGTCATGATGGCACCTACAACCCTCCAGTAGGCGAACTAATTCCCGTAGCCTGGAATGATTAGTAATGGGCTACTACCTAACAAAAAGCACACAATAAGCAGAAATAAGCAGAAACTGAATCAGATAAAGAGAACAAGGAAGCAACAACCTGAACATATGTATATGCATAAGGAAACTACACCAACCCCAAGACTTGGTATCGATAGTACAAAAGATTCTAAATAGAATACAAGTTCTAGAAGTAACAAAATAAAATATACAATTGTCTTCGATAGTACAAAGAGTAACAGTGCCAAAAGATGTGATGGAATCAAACCCCGGTCATCAGGTGCTCACCCGAGTCTTGAATATCCAAAGCTATACGAGACTCTATGCGATCAACGATGAAAGCTCATACTAATATCTGCACCAAAAAGATGCAGAAGTATAGTATGAGCACATATTGCTAAGCAACAGGTACCCAGTAGGCATCATTGGCCAACTGAGCGCATATAAGATATGAATATAGTAATATAACAAAATACAAGGATACAGTCACAGAAACAATGGAGAAAGCACACAGAAGCTAACACGACTAGAAAGCCAAGGAAATACAGCATGCCATGCTAGATACAGAAGATATATATAACAGAAACACAGGTGAAAGAAGGAAGAACGCACCTAGAGTCCTTGAAATAACAATATATATAAAGAGAGAGTTTAAGGAGAAGGGAAGTATACCGGTAACCTCAAGTAAAAGGGAAAGAAGGGAAGCAAGCCAATATATTTGAGCTAGAAGCAATACACTAACAGAATCATGCTTAAAACACTAATCAAGACAAGAGAAACAGATAACCACCACCCAATTTCAAACCTAGGATGGAATAAACTATGCCACAAGGAACCAAAAGCCACTACTCAGAACCACAATAAAGGATAGAAGTAACTAGCTCACAATTGCCTAGAAGGCCACATAAACAGTGCCTCAAATCAATAAGGGACCCACCAATACATCAAAGCTCAAATATATCCAGCAATAGGTGCCTCAACCGGCTAGAACCCACTAAATCACCAAGTACCAAAGGCCAACAAGCTCTATAACACGAGATAAGCAATAATAAATACCTACAATCCCAATAGGCACCCATACAACTGAGGAACATAGTTAAGTGAAAACAAACCCTCCGATATCCCATACTACTAGAGAGTACACTGAGCAAACAGCAGACAAGGGTGAAATCCAAATGAAATATGCATAATGATGATGATAAAATCAGTGTCATAGTAACCCCTATATGCACCTCCCTCGACACCTGTATGCCCAGTAGGAGGACCCATGGTGGGATGTACTCGTTGTACCTCTACTACACTGTACACCCCATCTATGGCATACACAGCCTATAGCTCCTGGTCTTGGATCGATAGGGCCCATGGAGGTCCTTGACCACACACACTAACAAACGCAAAATCTTAAGAATCAGTACCTCGTAGTACATTCCTAGAATTGAACTGGTCTAAAGTAATAGTAGTGATATCAAAACCCTCATAAAGGGTTCCCAAAATGTATCCGAGTTTAAACCAGTAATCAAGTCTAAAAATCCGCTAAACAGGGTGCCCAACATGTGGCCGGGTCTAAATCCATAAAAAAATCATGTCTAGTGCTATGGCCTAGCTGAGCCTAGTATAAGTAGGAAACCTAGTGGTGAAATCATCAAAATCTCCTCTTTACTCTAAGAGGTTTCGTAAAAGTCAGTACCAAAATCCTTTGATAATCATTTTACCAAAAATAGACCCCCGAGGCCATGCAAGGTTTAGAAAATTATTTATAGTAGGCCCGAAGCAAAAATAGTAGTAAAACATGCAGAAAAACCCTTTGCATGAATGATATGCTCGCAAACAATAGTTTAGCCCAATGACTCACAAACATTCCTATCGGCCCTACACAAGCACCATCAGTTCTACAACATAGATAGCCAACCTAAAGCAACATCTAGATATCCAGGACTTGTGGACATTCCCAAATATCCCACCGTCTATGGTCCAGAGGCATATACAAAGGCCACACGGGGCCATAAGGGTAATATAGAAATACTACACGAATACTATAATCAACGTATGAAATAAATGGACAGAAAAGGGTGAACAAGGTCTGAGGATACCAACCTAGAAAACCAACCCAAGGATGCTAATTAATGCAGTTATAGCCTATATACGCAAATTCTAGGTAGGAAAAGCCATAACCTACTTATCATCTGATGACTAGCTGCGGGAACAACATTGTCCAAGCTCGAACTGCTCCGAGAAGCTCTAATTTCCAAAAACACTATCAACATAACAATCTACATGACAATATGAAACCAACGATACCTATAATGCTATGAACATGAAAGGGTCAAAATTCGGGTCACCAGCGGGCCTGTGGGCCTCGTAACCCGAAGTCGAAAACAAAAACACCCATGTGTTCCCCACATTCTGGGGAGAACATGCTTAAAATTTAATCGGATTTGGACCACCAATGGGGCACTAAACAACCCACAAAGAAATGATTTAAAGATGGAAATCAATGGAGGAAATCGGAATTTAAAGAGGTAACTTACCCGATTTAGAAGTTGAAAAATCAAGCAAGTATCAAAAATGAATCACCTCCAAGCAGTCGGGAAGAACAATGGGGTTTAATGGAGGTTTTATGAGGCTTGTCCATGGAGAAACCGAAGTTGGAAGATGGGGAAATGAAGGCGAAAACAAGGTTGCCAGCCTTTAAAACTGAACTGCACAGGCGCAGGTGGGCCCTAGACAGCGCAGGTGCACCTAAGACAGCACAAGTGCACTAGTGCAATTGCACCTTAGGCAGGCCCAGGTACGCTGGTGCAATGGCACCTCAGGTAGGCGCAGGTGTACTGGTGCAACGACACCTTAGGTAGGCGCAGGTGCGCTGGTGCAATGGCACCTTAGGCAGGCGCAGGTGCGCTGGTGCAACGACACCTCAGGTAGGCACAGGTACACCCCAACAACAACAATAACATGCCAAGGCAGATTTTTTAAGCGGTGGGCCCCCGGGAATGCATCTGGGGTCTTGCAAACACAAATGAGCTAAGCTATTCTACTAGAAATGGCGTTCCAGATCTAATGGAATCGACAAAAATCCCATCAGAGGTCGATTTAATGAAATGGACCCCATGCCCAAAATCAACCTTTACACCAACTATTCCCAAAAGGGAACCCAAGGGACAAAATCAAGTTCGGAAACCTCGAGATCGAAAACAATGGTCCCTCTAGCCTGAACTCGACATTCCAAAGCTAAAAACGCTGGCAGGATTTTCATCCAAGGTTGTCTTCTCTAAAAGTTGAACAAAGTCAACCAAACAAGCCCAGCTGGCCCGAAAACAATAATTGAGAGAAAATTCCAAGCTGAAAGCTCCTGGATCCCAATCAAAGGTCCCACTAGACCAAAGTCCATGCTCCAGAGGTAACATAACTATCAGAGTTTGATTCCAAGCATGATAGCTAAGAATGTTGACCGAATTCAATGATTTCCTAAGTTAAGGTTCTAAAATAGGGAAAGTGCCATAAAGACCAAACAAACGGCCCGGGCACCAAACTACCGATCCTAGAAAGTAATAAATGACTTGAGGCTACTAAGGCAAGACTTAACATAACAAAGAAGGTGAAAATTGCATAAATAATCGGAAGGGTCATTCTATCATCCACTACTAAAAAGGCTTTCATCCTCGAAAGTCAAGAAAGAAGGAATCACTAGAGACTTAAGAACAGTGGCTACAAAGCCCGCACCACTCTCTAAAAAACCCGAGTAGCCTCCTCGACCGGACGACACCCAGAGAAATGAAACCAAAGAAAAGCAACCAAGCCTTAACTCCTCACTAGCCAAGGTAGATTCCAACCTTTAACTTCAAAACTCCAAAGGCATATCAACCAACCGAACCTCTAGAATATCAATCAAAAAGCACCGACATAACACCAAAACCAGAGAACCAAGGCATCCATATACAGAATCTCGAATCCTCGATACCACAACCAAGTTCACCCACAAAGTCACCCACCATAACTCTAACTCATGAACCCGTTGATCCGCAAAAACCCTTTATTCTGACCTGAACCCTTTTGTGTCATAATCATGAAGCTTCAAATAATCAAAACAGTCAACCACCCTCGAAACATCAACTAACCCACCGGAGATCTGTAGTTCCTATTTATACTCAACCACGAACTCACCCTTTTTACTCAAACTCTTTCCAAGCCAAGCTATAGTCTACTAGCCTTTGCCACCTAAGATAACCCATAACATATCATCGAAAAATAGAGTTACATGTCCCGACTGACCATCAACCAATGAACATATGCTTTTGCTAGGATCAGTACCGATACCTGATCTCAAACAAACCAACCATCGGAGCTCAAATGAAACTCATACACTAGGGTTGGGAAAGGAATGTATGAACACCTTGTATCAACAGAGAACCTTCTAGCTGTAGAAGGAACCCAACCTCACTGAATCATGCCAAGTTTGAACCAATTGAAAGAGTATAAACTAGGGTAACCTGCCCAAGGGCTCAAAGCAAAACCAAAACCCTGCAAGGAGTGTGGTAAGCGTACCACAAAGTCCGTAGCCATCAACTATGCTCCAAACTCTAAGAAACACCACTGCTACTCCAAATACTCAAACACCTGCTAGAAATTGGGTTCACTTTACTAACTTCACCCTAGAAAGAAGTCCACTGTGCCACGGATATCAAGTCAAAACACCCTGTAGGCAAAGGAAAGGGTGTCTGAAGTCCAAGGTCGCTTCTTAGCTATTGGCAAAGTCTTAACCTTCTAACTCACCCATTTGGCTCGAAATAACGGCTCTACTGCATCTGCACACAAACTAATAACTCCAAAGCGTACAACATACTGAACTCTTGACCCACACTAGCAGAGCCCAAACAACATGAATTGCATACAATAGATGACCTCTTGGAGAACCAACCCATTCAAACCTCTAACTCTCAAAATCACCAAGGCGACCATTGACCTTGAAGTACCATTAGAACCTACAGTAGCCATGTTGGCTTTAACCTACACAACCTGATCACATATAATACACCACCACTGATTCTGTCCAACCAAAGTAGAATGAATCTCGTACTGACAAGAACACCACTGAGATCTAAAATGTCTAGCCTAATCTGATGGTTAGCCAAGGACTAGATGTCCAAGGCCAACAACCACTCCGAAATCGAAGTAAAGAAGCTAAGTTGCCTACATCCATTGCCTTCTGGCACAAGGATGCTGCAACCAAAGAGAAACTTCCACGAACTATCTGATACAACCTGCTAACCCATGATTTTGAAATCCAACTCCAATCGCCAATCAATACCTCTTTCGAACCCATGAGTAGACCCATACACCATCAATGAACAATTAAGAACCAGAGCCCACAAGGCTCTGAATACACAAGTTGCCTAAATCCATAGATGATACTGACACTTTGGTCCTCCAAAGAATATAACCAGGAAACCTTAGTCGATGCAACAAGCTCCCAAAGGTAATACTGGAAATGACCACTACCTCGAACCCTTCTTAGAGGAAGAATTTAACCTCGAACCTATCAAAGGAAATGCCACTATAATCTGTAACCAGTCGATGCAAGTCATCAACACACAAGCCCAAGAAAACCCACAGTTGTCATATCGATCAACTATTAGAACACATACATACCCACAAGGAGTCATCACCCTCCTCCACAAACCAAACAAAACCCTTTCCAAGGATACACTGAATTCCACAAATTCTTTCTCAGAAGACTCTTGAGATGTTACCTTAGCTCCCATAACTCTTACTAGCAACACTTGATATAACATAATGGGAGTAGGCCGAATACCCAACTCAACCAAAATGCTATTGTCGAAAACTCAACTAGAGTACTACAATAAAAAATCAACCCAACCAAAATACTATGATCAACACTCAGCCGCAATGCTAAAGTCAAAACTTAGAAATAATTCCACAGTCAAACCTCAACCACCGTGCTATAATCAAAAGCTCGACCAAAATACTACGACCAAAAACTCATCCCAATAGGGAATGGGGAGAACAAATGAGAACATCTAAAATAGGGCTTAAAGCAGAAGAAAACAAGGAAAGCAACCCAAACCTGCTCACCTCTTAAGCCAACCAAACAAAAAGGGTCGACTCTGACCACCCGAGAAAAGCAAGACCAACCAATGCTCACTAGTATAACCAACACCACTCGACTTAAGACAGAACCCCAAACTCTGACACAAAACTACCGATATCACATTGAACCAACAAAAGGACCTCTAACAATGCTAGATAATGGCCTAGGAAACAACCATCTATGACCGCTAGAAAAGGAAGAGGACTCAAACCAAGTCTAGAACCACAACAAAACTGGAAACAAAACCAACCAAAAAAAAGGCTAACAAAACTTACTCACGAGTCACAACATCCATGTAACCACCTCTAAAGGATATCGCACCCCATCCACTACTACTGAATAATCCACCAAGAAATTACACGCATATACACTACAACTTAAGTATTAAAACATCTTAACAAAGAAAATAGGTAGGCATATAAGCAAAGACATGAAAAGGTAGTAGAACTGCAATGCGCACAATGCTATCACAACTGAAGGTAAACAGAGCCATACCTGGAGCAACAACATTAGGAACCTCTACCTCTAGCCTACCAAGAGGGATATTAGACTGACGGTGTCTATCTCTGGACTGAGTAGTCGAAGCTGAAGGCTCAACTGTCCCTCGTAGGGGACGATCTCTAAAAAAGTGACTAACCACTCCACAGTCATAACACCCATGCTGAATGGGATACACGAACATAGGTAAATCTATAGCAAAGTGCCCACGCTCACTGCACTAAAAGCAAATCTCACTGAATGAAGTCGGACGAGAAGATCCCACTGAACCTGACCGGCCACCACGGCCTACACACCCTGAATGCAAACCTCTAAGAACCTGACTCGTTCCATGCCTACTCTACTCAATATGCTCTACATAACCACCCTCTGGAACCTGTGGAGCAACTGAAACTGGTCTTCTAGATAAAAAGCAATAGAACTAGAACCCTAGAAGAGAATCCCCTACCTCAAGTCTGAGAACCTCAGAAACTGTCCTGACGATGGAGCCTCTTAGCACTACCTTCATATGCTTTGCGCCATAACCCCTCAATAGCCCAAACATGATCAACTACTTGAAGAAAGGTAGTCACAACTACAACCAAGTGCTCGGTCGCCAAATGGAGCGGTGAAATAAATCCTCCAACAAAGCTCTGAACTCTCTCAAACTCTGAAGGCACAGCCCTAGCAGTATGCCTAACCATCTCGTGAAATCTTGCCTCATATTCCAATACCGACATACAATCCTATTGAAGAACTGAAGCACCGTTCAAAGAACTAGGTACTTCCCCAACCTGAGCTACTAAAACACCTATTGGAGGACTCAAAGTCCTAGCTATAGTGTTCTGAAGAACTGGGGTAGCCATAAATCTAATCGGAGGCTGGGCTGACCCCAAACCCCCTAACTGATGCGGCAAACTCTCACCCTCAAATCCTGGCACTGATGGAATCACTGAAGCAACATGCACAGAAGCCTTGACATCACCCGTTGTTACACTCGTCTTAGGCATTTGAGAAGCAATGAAACAATTGAAGTTTAGTTGTCAATAGAGCCAGGAACGCATGATAAGGAGACAAGAAGATGGAACTTTTCCTAATAATGCCCTGTAGCCTCCCGCAGATAGGATACGGATGTCATCGTACCGATCCACAAGACTCTACTTAGACACTTGCTTCTGTACCATGACATCGGTGAACCTAGGGCTCTGATACCAAGCTATCACGACCCGATTTCTCTGGTCAGGATAGCACCTAGTACCCCTCAGTAAGTGAACCAATTCCCGTAGCCTAAAACAGTTAGTAATGGGCTACTACCTAACTAAAAATGCATAATAAGCAGAAATAAGCAGAAGCTGAATAAGATAGAGACAACGCGGAAGCAATAACCTGAATATATATATGCATAAGGAAACTACACAAACTCCAAAACTTGGTATCGATAGTACATGAGCTTCTAAATAGAATATAAGTGCTAGAAGAAACAAAATAAAATATACAACTGTCTCCAAAAGCACAAAGAGTAACAGTGCCAAAAGATGAGATCGTTTCAAGCCCCGGTAGTTAGGCTCTCACCCTAGTTTCAAATATCCAAAGCTGCACGAGTCTCTACGCGATCAACGGTGAATGAAATATCTATACCAAAAAGATGCACAAGTGTAGTATGCACACCAATTGCTAAGAAATGGGTACCCAGTAGGCATCATCAGCCGACTGAGCACATATAAGATATAAAAATAGTAATATAACAGAATACAAGGAAACAGTCACAGAAACAATAGAGAAAGAACATGGAAGTTAACACAGATAGAAAACCAAGGAAATACAACATGCCCTGCTAGTCACAGAAGATATATATAATAGAAACACATATGAAAGAAGGAAGAACGCACCTGGAGTACTTGAAATAACAATATATATAAGGAGAGAGTTTAAGGAGAAGGGAGGTATACTGGTAAACTCAAGTAAAAGAGAAAGAATGGAAGCAAGCCAATATATTCGAGCTAGAAGCAATACACTAACAGAATCATGCTTAAAACACCAATGAAGATAAGAGAAACAGATAACCACCTCCTAATTTCAAACCTAGGATGGAATAAACTACGCCACAAGGAACCAAAAGCCACTACTAAAAACCACAATAAAGGATAGAAGTCACTAGCTCACAACTGCCCAAAAGGCCACATAAACAGTGCCTCAAATCAATAAGGGACCACCAATCTATCAAAGCTCAAAAATATCCAGCAATAGGGGCCTCAAGAGGCTAAAACCCACTAAATCACCATGTACCGAAGGCAACAAGCTCTATGACATGAGATAAGCAATAATATCTACCTACAGCCCCAAAGGCCACCCATACAACTGAGGAACACAATTAAGTTAAAACAAACCCTCCGACATCCCATACTACTGGAGCATACACTAAGCAAACAACAGACAAGGGTGGAATTTGAATGAAATATGCATGATAATAATGATGGAACCAGTGTGATAGTAACCCCTGTATGCACCTCCCCTGGCACCCGTAGGCCCAGTAAGAGGACCTATAGTAGGACGTACCCGTTGTACCTCTACTACATTGTACACCCTTCCTCCAGCACACGTAGCCCATAGCTTATGGTCTGGGATAGACAGGGCCCATGGAGGTTTTTGACCACATACAATAACAAATGTGAAATCTCAAGAATCAGTACCTCATAGTACGTGCCCAGAATTGAACCGGGTCTAAAACAGTAGTAGTGATCTCATAACCCTTATAAAAGGTTCCCGGAGTGTATCTGGGTCTAAACCAGTAATCAAGTCTCAAAATCCCCTAAATAGGGTGCCCGACATGTGTCCAGGTCTAAATTCATAGAAAATCATATCTAGTGCTATGGCCCAGACGAGCCTAGTATAAGTAGGAAACCCAGTGGTAAAATCATCAAAATCTCCTCTTTACTCCAAGAGGTTTCATAAAAGTCAGTACCAAAATCCTCTTATAATCATTTTACCAAAAATGGGCCCCAGGGCCATGCAAGGTTTAGAAAATCGTTTATAGTAGGCCCAACACCAAAATAGTAATAAAGCATGAAAAAAGCCCTTTGCATGAATGATATGCTTGCAAACAATAGGTTAGCCCAATGGCTCACAAACATTCCTATCGGCCCTGCATAGGCATCATCAGTTCTACAACACAAATAACTAGCCTAAAGCAACATCTAGATGTCTGGAACTCGCGAACATTTCCAAATATCCCACCATCTTTGGTCCAGAGGCATATGCAAAAGACACATGGGGCCACAAGGGTAATATAGCAATACTACACGAATACTATAATCAACGTATGAAATAAACAGACAGAAAAGGGCGAACAAGGTTTGAGGGCACCAACCTAGAAAATCAACTCAAGGATTCTAATTAATGCAGTTATAGACTATATACGCAGAGTCTAGGTAGGGAAAGTCATAACTTACCTGTCGTCCGACGACTAGGTGCGGGAATGACATCGTCTAAGCTTGAACTGCTCCGAGAAGCTCCAATTTGTAAATATACTATCAACACTACAATCTACGCATCAATATGAAACCAACAATACCCATAATGCTATGAATATGACCGAGTCAAAATTTGGGTCACTAGCAGGCTCGTGGGCCCCGTAACCCAAAGCCAAAAATGAAAAATACCCATGTGTTCCCCACATTCTCGGGAAAACATGCTCAAATTTTGAGCAGATTTGGACCACCATTGGGGCTCAAAACAGCCCACAAAGCAAGGATTTAAAGATAGAAATCAATGGAGGAAATCAGAATTTAAAGAGGTAACTTACCGATTTAGAAGCCAAAAAATTGAGCAAGGATCAACAATGAGTCACCTCCAAGCAGTTGGGAAGAATAATGGTGTTTAATGGAGGTTTTATGAGCCTTGTCCATGGAGAAACCGAAGTTGGAAGATGGGGAAATGAAGGAGAAAACAAGGCTGCTAGCCTTTAAAACTGATCGCATAGGCGCAGGTGCGCCCAAGACAACACAGGTGCGCTGGTGCAATGACACCTCAGGTAGGTACAGGTGCGCTGGTACAACGACACCTCAGGCAGACGCATGTGCTCTGGTGTAATGGCACCTCAGGAAGGCATAGGTGCGCTGGTGCAACGGCACCTCAGGCAGGTGCAGGTGCGCCCCAACAACAACAACAACATGCCAAGGTAGATTTTTCAAGCGGTGGGCCCCGGAGAACACATCCGGGGTCTTGCAAATACAAACAAGCTGAGCTATTCAACTAAAAACAACATTTCAGATCCAATGGGATTGACAAAAATCCTATCAGAGGTTGATTTAATGAAAAGTGGGCCCACACCCAAAATTAGCCTTTAGGCCAACTATTCCCAAAATGGAACCCAAGGGTCGAAATTAAGTCTTGAAGCCTTGAGACCCAAACCAATGGTCCCTCTAACCTAAAGTTAACATTTCATAGCTAACAGCGCTGACAAAATTTTAATCTGAGGCCGTATTCTCCAAAAGTCAACCAAAGTCAACCAATCAAGCCAAACTGGCCTGAAAACACAAAATGAGAGAGAATTCCAAACTGAAAAGCTCTTGGATCTCGACCAAAGGTCCCATTAGACCAAAGTCCATTCTTCGGAGCTAACAAAACTGTCAAAATTCAATTCTAAGCATGATAGCTAAGAATGTTGACTGACGTCAATGATTTCCTAAGTTAAGGTTCTAAACCTGGGTAAAAACCATAAAGACCAAACAAACGGCTCGGGCACAAAACTACTGGTCCCAACAAGTCATAAATAACTTGAGACCACTACAGGCAAGCTCTAACAATACAAAGAAGTTGAAAAATACGTAAATGACCGGAAGGGTTATTACACATTGTCTCTTTAAGTTACCATAACTTATTGCAATTCCTTGATATTCAAGTTAGTATAAATTTAAATTTCTTTACCAGGAGAAAAAAATCACCAAAAATCATCTTGAGTTTTGCTGCACATTTCCATAATTAAAATTATTAACAAGTGCAATTGGACCTTTTGTATGCCTCTTTTACATTTCCCATTATATGACAATTATTGAAAACTGTAATGTGAATATTTTAGCCAAAAAAAATTCATAAAAGATAGAAAGATATAATATAGTACCTTTGGTGAAATATTGTTCGTATAGGCACATAAAGGAGCAGTATTCTAAAAAAATGAAAGATTTTTGACATTCCTTTAGTGAAATAAAGGAATTTGATATCTTTGAACTGTTAGAATTTTGTAGAGGACGTCATGCTGATAATGTGTTGTAAAACTAAACTAAAAGAGTAACAATATAAATAAGAAAGTAGACAAGACATAAGAGATAGAGAAGAGAACTTTTCTTATTCTTTCAAGTGTTTCCCAAATATCTTAAAGTGTATCAAACATCATGCTTAGAACCTCTATTTATAGTATTACATTGAGGAACATAATAAGGTGCGATAAAGATGATATTAATCTTTGAGAAGGTGGGGAAGACAATAGAGTTATGGATGATCAATGAGGAGGTGTGGTTTACTACTCATCAAGGAGAAGTTATGGTGTGGAGGTTACTATTCATCAATAAAATTATAGTGTGGACATCCACAATACAAGATGACAATATTATGTTACCACACAATTGTTTACAACATAAAGATAGTTTTATTTTTTACAAAGTCACTTTCCTCTTTTGACATACTATTTAGATAAGGAAAAATAATTTCTTTTCCTAATGCAGTGGTGTGGATGCCATCTAACGCGGTGACATATGGTTTTATTTGAGTTATAAAAGGGATACCTAATATTATTTCTTAATCTATATCCTTGGTTATTACAAAATCATTAATAAAATAAATTCCATTATTGCATATGTGTGCCATGTGGAGTTTATAATTTATCTCGAGTCTTTCTCCTATTGTAGAGAATAATCGAGTAGTACTTTTTCGAGGTATTTAGTAGGAATTATTCCTTCAATCATGCAGTTTTGATCTGCACCTTTATCTAATAATGTAATTTTATGAATAGTATAATTTTTATGTATGACTAATGTAATAGGTATATGGTAACTCTGGGCTTTAACTATTGCAATTGTTTTAATTTCTAATTTGGTTTCTAGAGTTCCTTTTAGGGACTCTATTTCTTCTTCCTCATCTTTTTCTAATTTTAAGATTTCTTAGGCTCATATGACACTGGTTCTTGCTTAGGCTTCAAATTATTTATAATTCTATAGGTAGGTGATTCTATTTTTAGTTTGTTAAGTCTTTTTTTAACCTCCTTAACTTCTCTTTTTATGTTTAATAATCCAGTCTGAAGATCTTGTAGTGTTGTGTCAGACCTTTGTTCTTTAAATTTTAATTTGTATTTTAATCTTCCGTAATTTTTTCTATAAGATGATCTGAGATTTTAAACTTTTCCTGAATTTTTTAGGAATTTATCTTTTGGAAATTCTGGTAATTTAAATATTGGGAGAGTTTCTAACTTCTTATCCTTATCATTATAAGAAGAACTTGGTTTATCTTTAAAAGTTGATTTATTCTCAGCCTTAAGGATTTGATTGGAGACCACATATAACAGGTTATTTGTATAATTATTTTGCTGAATTATTCGATTTATTTCTTTATTTGTAGGGTCACCTTTAACATCTAATATATCAAGTTTAAAGGGTGTAGCAGTAATGACTCTACCATATATGGGTAAACTAATTTCTTCTAATGGGAAAATTATAGATTCAACCACCTTAGTTTTGGTATACTATTTATTGACAATTATATTTAATGATTCTTTTTGGTCATCTAATTTTCCAGTATACTCAAACCATTTAAAAAATTCGATATTACATCTTATTGTTTTCATATCGATGTGCCAATTTTTTCTAAAGGATATTCTTTCCTCTAATGATTAATTTTTGACATACCATTTCCTTTTTATGGCATTCTCTGGATCCGTCCAGAGTTTATCTAAATATTCAAAGTCAGGTTCAAATTCTTCATCTGACCTGATCATGCACAAAGTGTATCTTACTCCTAGCATTTCACTAGCAGTGGGACTTATTGGTTTCTTGGTAATTCTAGGCTCGTATTCTACTTTCGAAATTATTTCCGAAAAATCTACTCCTTTTAAATTTCTCTCCATATCTTTAAGAGTTACCTCCTTTTCTTCTTGGGTTGTCGAAATAAGGATCCTGGAAAAGATATTCTTTTACTAGAAGTAGCATGACTAAAAGATAGAGATCTTAGAAATTTTAAATCTATAGATCCATCCAAATATTGAACTACCTGCTCAATGCTTGAATTTTCCTCTTTAATATTTGGCTCCATTATGGAGTCAAAGTGCGAATTATCCTTTATTAATACATCATCCCATTTTATCTTTTTTTAGATAAAGGTTTTATTGTTATTATGATTGGCTTCCATTAACATGGTAACTCCTTTGTTGCTTACTATTTTAGCTTTAGGGGCTAAGGTAGTTTTCATTAGTCTATAATATACTCTATATATTATGGCTATTTCTCTAGTATTTATTTTACTATTCATGTTTTTTGTTTTAACATTTAATGTTAATGTATCCATAACATTCTGATCATTAATATCTATAGAGAAATGGGGATATCAATTAAAATATTCAGGGTCATTGGCTAGATTACTTTGTAATACTTCTAATAATGAGTTATCAAAATTTAGTAACCTATTGTTTCTTAGAAGAAGACATATAGGTACATCTACACCCAAATGATATAATGGTTTAACTGCTACTTAAACAAGTCCTATATGAAAAAACTTATAATTTTTCCTATATCTGTTAATATCCTCAGCCGCTAATAATTTAATAGTTTAAATATTCTTATTAATAGCAACCGTAGATTCAGAAGTTTTAATATTTTAATTTTTTATAAAATCAAAGTGTCCAGTTTTATAAACCCTTTTAAAACATTCTTTAGGAATATTCCAATTTTGTAGGTCACTTTCGATTTTTGCTATCTTAGTAGCGGTAGTAGAAATATTTACAATATTTATTATGTTTTGATTTATTGGAGCATCCATTAAAATTGTGCAGATAATTATGACTGAATAATTAGTATATCATCTAATTGTGTTCTCTGGATTGATAAATCTATAGAATATCTATCTAATGTTTCTGCGGGTACCAACAATTTATAATAATTAAGGTCCTTAATATCTCTGTTCTATGCTTTTTACACTGTTTTTGGATTACCAAATGAACCCATTTTCTCCTATTATAATATTTTATTTTTCTTGTGAATGGATGTATAAGCATGAAATCTGAATATAATATGGAGTATTAGGGGATTTTGTAGGGGATTTTGTAGGGGATTTTGTAGTACTAGCCCGAAACCAATATCTACATTAGATATTTCTCCTTAATAATTAATTCTTTGTGTAGTATTTTCTAGTTATCTTTTCTAAATTTCCTTTATCTTATTCCTTTAGGTTTGGCGATGGGAACACCATCCTGGTCTGGCTCTAATACATGATAAATGTAGAGCTAATCCAACAAAAAATACAGGCTTGCCAATGTCTAGACCGTGATTAAACGGCTACCCAACTTAAGGAATAAAACTAAGAAAGTGGATGAAGAGTAACAACAAAGACTACACAATGAAATTATTATTTCAAGTGTAACGTAATTTCGACTGGCTCTAGAATAGTATAAAGATTTAGCTACTCATACTCATACCCTTCCTGGCCAACTGTAATGACCCTTTCGGTCATTCTCGTATTTTTACCTTCTTTGTACTGTTAGAGCTTGCCTTTAGCGGCCCCAAGTCATTTATGCCTTGTTGGGACCAGTAGATCGGTACTTGGGCCGTTTGTTTGGTCTTTATGACCATTTCCCAGTTTTAGAACCTTAACTTTGGAAATCATTGACTTCGGTCAATAATCTCAGTAATCGTGCTTGAAATCAAATTCGAAAAGTTCCGTTAGCTCCAAAGCGTGGACTTTGGTCTAGTTGGACCTTTGGTCGGGATCCTAGAGCTATTCAGCTTGGAATTCTCTCTCGTTTTGTGTTTTCTGTCTAGTTGGACTTGTATGGTTGGCTTTGGTCAACTTTTGGAGAAGACAACCTCAGATGGAAATTCCGCCAGCACTGTTAGCTCTAGAATATCGAGTTTAGGCGAAAAGGACCATTGGTTCATGTAACACCCCAGAACTTCTGGGCCTAGACCCAGCTCAGAAAAACCAAAAAAATAAAATTTTCCAAGTTCCAGTCAAAACAACGGATGGTTTCCACAGACCGTGGAATAGTCCACAAGACGTGGAATGCCTCAGTGGAACTCAGACAGAAACAAGACAAGTTAGGCTCAAGACCACGAGTTGGAACCATAAACCGTGGAATGATCGACAAGTCATGGATTCCACTCGTGGAACTCAGACCTGAGGCCCAACTGTCCCTATGAAACTATGACCCATTACCACAAACCGTAGAATGATCCATGAGTCGTGGAAAGGTCTTGTGAATCTCAGACCCGAGGGTCATCAATTCCTCAAGAATCATGGACAGGTTCCATGAGCCGTGGATGATTCCACGAGTCGTGAACCCCGTCCATAGATCTCAGACCCATATCTTGGTAAAAAGGCCCAGGAACCACCACAGGGTTCTACGAGTCGTGGAAGCATCCACGGACCATAGAACCTGTCCATGGAACCCGAGTCGCAATTTTTCTAGCAGATTTCTTTTATTTTCCTAGGGGTATTTTGGACTTTTCCTCTCTCTTTTAAGGCCTAATCTATGTCATTTTGCTTAGTCTAAGCCTAATTAATAAGTCAAAAACTACCTAAATCTCCCATTCTCCTAAAAATCATCCGACACTTAGAAAAAATAGAGAAAAGAAGCGACGGTTTCTCTCAACAACAAGAAAGAGGTTTTCTTCAAGCTCAGCCCCAAAAACCCAAAGATTTCACCATAGATTCTTCTTCCAGGTATGTGGGATTTCATCAATGTGTCCCTTTAACCCATTGAGTCCCTAGATTCAGTCTAGTTCTTTAGTTTTCAATTAGTTCTTCAGACCTAGGGTTCTTAAACCTTATGAAATCATTGAAATTATGATTTTATTGCTTGTATGAGATTCATTACATGTTTTCTTGGGAACCTAGCATATCCTTACATATAGAATTCAGTAACCCTAGCATATGTTAATTCTAGTACTTATAATTTATACTTACTAGTCAGATAATTCAGTCTGTCATGCTTCATGATTTGAATGCCTTCAATTTTCAGTATTATTGTGCATTCTCAGTTATATCAGTATTGGAGCTATCCCGTATTTCAGTTTGAATTAATTTCTTACATATTCAGTTAGGAGTAGACTTAGCACTGAGTATACAAAAGGATGAAGGCTCACCCGTCAGTTTAGGCTGAGACATTTAGTAGAAGTCCTCGAGTTCCAAAACTACGACGCCACCATAGGTTCTAAAGTGGTCACCCATCAGATAAGGCATGGTACCCTTATCCCTTGTGGACATCAGTTTAGTTGATCTACGTCAGATTTGTTTGTACCCTTGGCAGGGTATGAAAACCCTCCTAGCCAGGGTTATAGGTTGGCCCTATAGTTAGCTCAGCTTGGGTTATGTCGGTTAACAGTAGCTCCCACATTTCAGATTCAGCACTTTTATTGACCTTGTATTCAGCCTTTCAGTTATTCAGTTAAGTTCAACATGTTACAACTCATGATTTAATAGTTGGTCATTGCATTTAGTTTATCTCTCAGTTCATGCTTCAGTATATATGTTTCTATGTTTAGTATTTATGTTTTACAACTTTGCATATATCCCACATGCTCAGTACATTCGAAGTACTGACGCATACTTTTGTGCTACATCTTATCATGATGTAGGTTCAGATGCCCAACATCTAGACTGCGCTTTGTGTGACTTTCCAGTCCTTACTCAGCAACTCAGTGGTGAGTCCTCATAGTTCGAGGACAATAGTTATGCTTATTTATTCAGTTTATATATTTCACTTTTTAGACTTTTAGTGTTAGCTTGGAGTTTGTCCCAACAACTCTCTTTAGTTTGAGGCTTTCATACATAGAACTAGAATCAGCTTTTCGGTTGTCACTGTTACTTTTAGACTTACTACATTCTTAGATATTTATATATTCAAATATGCTTGGATTATTTTCCAACCTATTTATTTAAACTAGTTTAGTTTCCACACAAATGGTATTTGATTTTAAAATGTCCAGATATGCCAGACCATGGGTTAGCTTGGGGTCACTCGTGACACTAAGCACCGTGTTACATCTAGGGGGTAGTCTCGGGGTGTGACAAACCTGGTATAAGAGCAATAGGTTTAAGTGTCCTAGGGTGTCTGAAAGCCACGTTGAGTAGAGTTCTTTTCATGGGTGTGAAGCGCGCCACACTTATAAGAGGGAGTCTATGAGATGTTTTTAGGAAAACTTCCATTCTTTCTATTCTGTCTCGTGCTATAGAGTATGAACTCTATTTAATCTCTTTCTAACTCATGCTCTATGCATTATAGAAAATCCCTCCCAGTGGAGTGAATACAAGAGGGAGCGAAAATAGAAATGGCAACCAATAAGAACCACCAGCTCTGACAGACCCTCTGAATGAGTAGGTCACTCATGTAGAGTTCAGGACTTCCTTTCAGGTGCTTTCTCAGGCTATGACTGCCCAGGTCAATCAACAAGCTGTGGCACCAACCCCTCCATAGACTAACTCTGTAGTAGCTAGGGTTCGAGACTTTACTCGAATGAACCCTCCAGAGTTCTATGGTTCCAAGTCTGAAAAGGATCCACATGAATTCCTAGACGACATCCAGAAAGTGATGGAGATTATGGGTGTCACCCCGATTGAGAGTGCAGACTTAGCCGCTTTTCAGTTGAAGGGAGTGGCCCATGTGTGGTATTAGAAATGGAAGGAGTCACGAGGAGCAAATGCAGGCCCAATAGATTGGAATTGTTTTCAAAATGCATTCCTGGACAGGTTTTTCCCAATCGAACTCAGGGAAGCCAAGGTCCAAGAATTCATCAACTTGAGGCAGAATGATATGAGCGTGAATGAGTACTCTCTCAAGTTTACCCAACTATCTTAATATGATTCGAAAATGGTTGCTGACTCCAGGGCCCGCATGAGTAAGTTCTTGTCTGGTGTTTTTGATGATGTGGTCAATGAATGTAGGACTGCTATACTGGTTAAGGAGATGTACATCTCCAGGTTGATGACTTATGCCCAACAAATTGAGGATAAAAAGATCAAATCAAGGACAAGAGACAACAAGAGGGATATAATAGATGACTTCACTTACTCTTAGTAGAGGTTAGAGAGTGGTAAGTTCTGCCAGAAATCTTCAGCTCCATCCCTATATTTTGCTAGTGCCCTAGTGCCTAAGCTCAGACAGGGTCGGAGGGATAGGGCACCAGGCTCCATGTCCTAAGGTAGTGTCAGTAGTGGGTGCACTTACCCCATTTACAACAAGTGTGGTAGGAACCATCAGGGTGAGTGTATGGCAGGTAGTGGAAACTATTTTGGGTGTGGCAAGGCAGGACATAGAATGAAAGATTGCCTAATGACTTCTAAGAAGGGCAGGTATACTCGCTCGCAAAATCAGGCTAACTCCGCAGTAGCTCCAACAGGTCGTCGGACTCAGCTGCATGCCTCATATAATGCTGGTGGCGGTCAGCGCCAGAACATATTGTATGCCCTTCAGACTTGACAGAACCAGGAGGATTCTTCTGATATAGTCACGGGTACGTTACAAGTCTTCCATCTTTATGTTTATGCATTGTTAGATCCCTGGGCTACACTTTCTTTTGTAACTCCATATATAGCAGTAAATTTTGGTGTCATTCCAAAAACCCTTCAAGAACCTTTCTCAGTTTCTACTCCAGTTGGTGATCCAGTTATAGCTAGACGTGTATACAAAAATTACCCTATCACAGTTTCCCAGTAAGTCACCTCAGCTGATCTAGTAGAGTTAGAAATGACTACTTTGATATTATTCTAGTCATGGATTGGTTACACTCCTATTATGCCTCAGTTGATTGTAGAACTAGGACAGTTCAATTCCAGTTTCTTAATGAACCATTCCTAGAATTGAAGGGTAAAGTGCCTGTAGGTCGATTCATCACTTACCTTAAGGCCAGAAAAATAGTTTTCAAAGGGTATATCTATCATCTTGTTAGGGTTAAGGATTCAAATTTTGAGACCCCAACTCTTGAGTCACTCCTAGTGGTGAATGAATTCCCCGAAGTGTTTCCAAAAGATCTTGCCAGAGTTCCTCCTGAAAGGGAAATCGACTTCAGAATAGATCTCTTTCCAAATACCCAGCCTATCTCAATTCCTCCTTACAAAATGGCTCCAGCTGAGCTTAAGGAATTGAAGGAACAACTGAAAGACCTTTTATATAAGGGCTTTATCATACCCAGTATCTCTCCATAGGGTGATCCAGTTCTTTTTCATGCGTAAGAAAGATGGTTCTCTCAGGATGTAGATCGACTACCGTCAGCTAAACAAAGTCACAATAAAGAATAAGTATCCCATCCCTAGTATTGATGTCTTGTTCAATAAACTTTAGGGTGCTAGTTGCTTCTCTAAGATCGACCTCAGATCCGGTTATCATCATCTCAGAGTCAGAGATATTGACATCCCAAAGACAGCCTTCAAGACTCAATATGGTCACTATGAATTTTTACTTATGTCTTTTGGAATAACGAATGCTCTTGTAACTTCTATGGATTTGATGAACAGGGTGTTCAAGAAGTACTTGGACATGTTCGTCATTATCTTCATTGATGATATACTTGTATATTCTTGAAGCAAAGAGGATCATGCAGATCATTTGAGAGTTCTATTGCAAACTCTCAAGGATCGCCAATTATTTGCTAAGTTCAGCAAGTGTGAATTCTAGTTGAAGTCAGTTGCATTCCTTTTTCATGTGGTGTCTAGTGAGGGCATCCGAGTTGATTTGCAGAAGATAGAGGTAGTTAAGAACTGTCCTAGACCCACTTCTCTGATAGACATTAGGAGCTTTTTGGGTTTCGCTGGTTACTACAGGAGGTTTGTTGAAGAATTTTTGTCCATAGTTGCTCCGTTGACCAGGTTGACACAGAAAAAGATTAAGTTCCAGTGGTCAGATGAATGTGAGAAAAGCTTCTAAGCGTTGAAGACCACGTTGACTATAGCTCTAGTTTTGACTCTACCAGAAGGGTTAGATGGTTTTGTGGTTTATTGTTACGCATCCAAAGTTGGATTAGATTGTGTCCTGATGCAGCATGGTAAGGCCATAGCTTATGCCTCCAGACATATTAAGATTCATGATAAGAACTACCCAACTGATGACCTTGATCTTGCAACAGTTGTTTTTGCCTTAAAAATTTGGAGACACTACTTATATGGTGTTCATATAGACATATTCACAGATTATAAGAGCCACTAGTATATGTTCACCCAGAAAGAGTTGAATATTTGTCAGAGAAGATGGCTCGAGTTCCTCAAAGACAATGATATGAATATGCTCTACCATCCAGGTAAAGCTAATGTTGTGGTTGATGCCCTCAAAAGACTTTCTATGGGTAGCGTGTCTCATGTTGAGGAAGAAAGGAAAGAATTGGCTAAGGATGTTCATAAGCTTGCTCACCTGGGAGTTTGCCTTATGGACTCAACAAACGATGGTGTGGTAGTTCAGAATGGGTCAAAATCTTCTCTAGTAGCCGAGGTAAAGGAGGAGCAAGACAGTGATCCCACCTTACTTCAGTTAAAAGGTGCGGTTCATCAGCATAAGGTAAAGGTTTTCTCCTAAGAGGGAGATGGTGTGCTTCGCTACGAAGGTTGTTTATGTGTCCCTGATGTGGGTGATTTGAGATAGAGGATCCTGACAGAGGTTCATAATTCCCGATATTCTATTTATCCCAGTGCCACCAAGATGTATAATGACCTACGGGAAGTCTGTTGGTGGAATGGCATGAATAGGGACATTGCAGATTTCATGGCCAAGTGTCCCAACTGTCAGCAGGTGAAGGTAGAACATCAAAGACCGGGAGGTGTGACTCAAGAGATTAGTGTTCCTTCTTGGAAGTGGGAAGTGATTAATATGGATTTCATTACAGGCTTACCTCATACTCGTGACAGAATGACTCCATTTGGGTGATTGTGGACAGAGTGACCAAATCAGCCCACTTCTTAGAGGTTAAGACTACAGATTCCGTAGAAGATTATGCCAGACTCTATATCAGTGACATAGTCAGGTTGCATGGGGTTCCCTTGTCTATCATCTCAGATACGGATACTCAGTTTACAGCTTATTTTTGGAGATCCTTTCAGAAAGGTCTTGGTACTCAGGTAAACCTGAGCACAACATTTTATCCGCAGATGGATGGTCAGGCCAAGCCTACCATTAATACCATAGAGGATATTTTGAGAGTTTGTGTGATCGATTTCAAAGGTAGCTGGGATGGTCACTTACCTCTCATATAGTTTGCCAACAATAACAACTTCTATTCCAGCATTCAGATGGCCCTATATGAGGCACTTTATAGGCGTAGGTGCATATCACTTATTGGCTGGTTCGAGGAAGGTGAGGCAGCATTAATTAGGTTGGATTCAGTTCATGAGGATATGGAGAAAGTTTAGCTTTTTAGGGAAAGGTTGAAGACTACTCATTGTCGTCAGAAGTCCTATGCAGATGTGAGGAGAAGAGACCTAGAATTTGAGATCGATGATTGGGTTTTCTTGAAAGTGTCACCCATGAAGGGTGTGATAAGATTTGGAAAGAAAAGGAAGCTCAGTCCCCGATATGTATGTCCTTACAGAATTCTGAGATGGATGGTAGTGTGGCTTACGAGTTAGAGTTGCCAGCAGAACTAGCAGTGGTTCATCCAGTCTTTCACATTTTGTTGTTGAAAAAGTTTGTCGGTGATCCGGCATCAATTGTGCCCTTAGAGAATGTGGGTGTGAAGGATATCCTCACCTATGAGGAGGTCCCAGTTGAGATTCTAGACCGTCAGGTTTATATGTTGAGAAATAAGGAGGTCGCTTCAGTGAAAGTGCTATGGAGAAATCAGTCCATTGAGGGAGCTACTTGGGAAGCAGAAGCAGCCATGATGGCCAAGTACCCTCACCTCTTTCCTTCCGATCCAACTCTAGCTTGAGGTAACAGTTCCTCTTCAATTTCTCAGCTTTATCTGCATTTCAGTCTTAGTATTATGTTTCCCCATCTATTCCTACATTTTCAGCATGTTTTCATGTCCTTAAAACTTAATTCAGTCAGATATCAGTTTCTAGTACTCAGTGGTAGGGATTGCAGCTCTTTCCCTCCAAACTCAGCTTGTTAGTCTTCATTCGAGGACAAATGATCCTAAGAGGGAGATATTGTAACACCCCAAAACTTCCAGGCCTAGACCCACAATTTATGTTCATAATGATGTCATGCTTGCCTTTGGCACTCCGGAGAAGCAAATCTTAATTGAACCTATATTTGCTCAATGGATACAATCCGCTCATGGTAAAACAACTCAGAAAAACAAGAAAAATAAAATTTTCCAAGTTCCAGTCAGAACCACAGATGGTTTCCACGGACCGTGGAATACTCCACAAGTCATGGAATACCTCCGTGGAACTCAGATAGAAACCAAACAAGTTGGGATCAAGACCACGAGTCAGAACCACGAACCGTGGAATGATCCATGAGTCATGGATTCCACTCGTAGAACTCATACCTAAGGCACAACTGTCCCTATGAAACTATGACCCATTTCCACGAACCGTGGAATGATCCACGAGTCGTGGAATGTTCTCGTGAATCTCAGAACTGGGGGTCATCAATTCCTCAAAAATCATGGACAAGTTCCATGAGCCATGGATGATTCCACGAGTTGTGAACCCCATCCATAGATCTTAGACCCGCAACTTGGTAAAAAGGTCCAAGAACTACGACAGGGTTCTACCAGTCGTGGAAGCATCCACGGACCGTAGAACCTGTTCGTGGAACCCGAGTCACGATTTTTCCAGCAGATTTCTTTTATTTTCCCCGGGGTGTTTTGAACTTTTCCTATCTCTTTTAAGGCCTTATCTATGTCGTTTTGCTTAGTCTAAGCCTAATTAATAAGTCAAAAACTACCTAAATCTCCCATTCTCCTAAAAATCATCTGACACTTAGAAAGAATAGAGAAAAGAAGCGACGGTTTCTCTCAAGAACAAGCAGGAGGTTTTCTTCAAGCTCAACCCTAAAAACCCAAAGATTTCACCGTAGAACCTTCTTCAAGGTATGTGGGATATCATCAATGGGTCCCTTTCATCTATTGAGTCCCTAGATTAAGTTTAGTTCTTCAATTGTTAATTAGTTCTTCAGACCTAGGGTTCCTAAACCTTATGAAATCATTGAAATTCAGATTTTATTTCTTGTATGAGATTCATTACATATTTTCTTTGTAACCTAGGATAGCCATACATACAAAATTTAGTAACCCTAGCATGTGTTAGTTTCAGTACTCATAATTTATACTTGCTAGTCAGATAATTCAGTCAGTCATACTTCATGATTTGAATGCCTTTAGTTTTTAGTATTATTGTGCATTCTCAGTTATATCAATATTTGAGCTATCCCGTATTTCAGTTAGAATTTGTTGCTTATATGTTTAGTTGGGAGTAGACTTATCACCGAGTGGACGAAGGGATGGAGGCTCACCCATTAGTTTAGGCTGAGACCTGTAGTAGAAGTCCTCGGGTCGCAGAACTAAGGCGCCATTGTAAGTTCTAAAGGGGTCACCCGTCAGATTAGGCATGACACCCTTGTCCCTTGTGGACATCAGTTTAATGGATCCACATCAGATTTGTTTATACCCTTGGCAAGGTATGAACACCCTCCCAGCCAGGGTTATAGGTGGATCCATAGTTAGCTCAGCTTGGGGTATGTCGGTTAACAGTAGCTCCCACGGTTCAGATTCATTACTTGCATTGACCTTGTATTCAGCCTTTCAGTTATTTAGTTCAGTTCAGCATGTTACAACTCATGATTTAATAGTTGGTCATTGCATTTAGTTTATCTCTCAATTCATGCTTAAGTATATATATATTTCTATGTTCAGTATTCATGTTTTACAGCTTTGCATATATCCCGCTTGCTCAGTACATTCGAAGTACTGACGTATACTTTTGTGCTACATCTTATCATAATGTAGGTTTAGGCACCCAACATCCATACCGCACTTAGTGCGATTTTCCTTCCTTACTCAGCAGCTTAGTGCTGAGTCCTTATAGTTCGAGGAGAATAGTTATGCTTATTTATTCAGTTTATATATTTTAGTTTTCAGACTTTGAGAGTTAGTTGGGGGTTTGTCCCAACAACTCATTTAAGTTAGAGGCTTTCAGACATAGAACTAGAATCAACTTTTGGGTTGTCAGTGTTACTTTCAGACTTACTACATTCTTGGATATTTATATATTCAGATATGCTTAGATTCCTTTCCAACCTATTTATTTAAACTAGTTAAGCTTCTGCACAGATTGTATTTGATTTAAAAATGTCAAGATATGCCAGACCATGTGTTAGCTTAGGGTTACTCGTGACACTAAGCACCATGTTACGTCTAGGGGGTAGTCTCGGGGCATGACAGTTCAGGTCCTTTATAAGTCAGTAATCTACCAACTTATTGAGCCTTTACTAATGATTTATTACTATGTTTTCGTAATATTTAGAGGTTTTATGGCCTTTATTAATATCTATGTAGGTACTTATGATCAAAGATGAAAAATAAGGAATTGGACCCAAAAAGAGACAAAAAGGAGTGAAGTGTGAAGTGAGCAAACAAGACGAAGATTCTTCTAAGAGATGCAGTGCTTGTGCAACACACACTTGCCTTGGTGCGGAATGCACCTCCCACTGCATTGAGATGAAAGACTGAAGAATCTATCAAGGTGTGCGATCGCTATGCAACACACACAATGCTTAATGCAAACTGCACCCCTTTCACATGAAGCTCCCCAAATTTCCTGAGTCACTGGATCACTGAAGAGGGTGTACGACACGCACATCATGATGTGCGAATCGCACATCGCGCTGCACACCACCCGAAGAGCATTTTTGTCCAAGTTTATGTGACATTTTGGGAATGTTTATAAACCCATTTTAGGCACAATTATATATAGTTCAGATAGTTCTTAGTTTTGAAGATAATTCTTAGCTTTGTGAACAAGTTTTACCTTCTAAGAACAAGATGAGGGTTTCTCACAATTCCTTCTTCCCAATTCTTAGAACCACCATTTGTATACATATTGAGCTTGGATATTGAGAAATTTAGTTTGAATGGAAGGGAAGTTGATTTACCCATTTGGTATATCTCTTTCCTTAAGCATGAGTAGCTAAACCTCTTATCTAGGAATGTGTTGATGATGGGTACTTGATAAATGGGTGTGAGTTTTGCTAATTCTTGTTTATAATTTCTTTATTGACATGGGTCTAGTGATTTCACCGTATTTTAACTTTAAAATTGATGGTTGCAAACATTGATTTACTTAACTTTGTTATGTTATTGCTTGAAAGAGGATTTCATAACTTTGGATGTAAAATTGCTAGTAGGAACTTGGGCTTCCATTTAGATTGAGGCTAGAAATAGCTCACATCGACGAAATCACCCACTTAAGGGTCTAAGATAGAAATAGTATGACCTCCCTAAGTATATCTTGGTTGTTTTATTGCCTAATCAATAGTGCTTGAGCTAAGACTATTGGATATACAATTGTTTGATCAAGAAATTGATAATCGTACCTATGACCAAGGCTATTTATGTCATATAGTATGAATTTGCGTGAATAAGTAATCACCCTATCCCATGTTCGAGCCCATTTGACACACATCCCTAGTCGTCCTCTCTATTGTCTACATTCCATTTTACTTTATTGTTTTGTTGTTGAATTTCGAAAATATGATAGATTCCCAATTCCCTCCTTTTTATATTACACACTCTCGTTGTGAACTCTGTTTTATAATCACCTAGGATAATCTCTAATTTCTTTGTGGGTCTGACCCCGACATCTGTTGGGAACTATAAATATGTTTTGCTCTAATGATCGACGATACCATCTAATAGAAGAGTATGCTTGAGCATTATAAAAATGGCACTGTTGCTGGGGAGGCAGTAATTGTTATTGATAATTTTGTACCTAATTGAGTAATTAAAGGCTTGATATTATCGATGATAGATGGGGTAATGTTTTTCTTAAGGGAAATCGTTGAGCTTTCTTTTGCTTGTTTATTATGTCAATGGACATCCGGGGAAGGCTGAGTACCCAGAAGATTGTGTTGTCATGATATCCCTTACCCCGTTGTTAAAATTGTTAGTTGTTATTTGGTGCCAAGTACGTAAGGAGAATCTTTCTCTATGAATCACATACGTAATTCAAAAGAACACAAGGAATGGAAAATTCCAATTTTGCCTTTGTGCATTTTGCATATGATGCATACATCTTGATATGCAGAACGCACAAGGAATCGCACTATGTGAAAATAGGATGCCAATTCACTATTTTGATATGCGGTGGTTGGTGCGACACACATCCTTGTTGGTGCGGTTCGCACCAACTTTGCACATTCAAGCTAAAACCACTGAAAGTTTCTGTCAGCTCATACGATGCCACGTGCGATGTACACCTCGTTTGGTGCAGTTCACACGTGGTACGCATAAGCCAATAGTCACCTACTTTGTTTTTATACTCTTTTGCATTCCATCCATTTTAGTTTGTCAGCTTCTTTTTAGATTTTTCTTTTGTTTTTGGACACACAATCTCCATGTACAGAATATTTCTTCTAGCAGGGGTAACACCGATTACAGTTCACGTAGGACAATGTATCCCTCCTCCTCCAATCCAGCCTCAAAGGGGAAGAAGAAAGCCCCATCTTCCCGTACCCAAGTTTCAAAGGAGGAGAGGGTTCGGTTTAGAGTGGAGAACATAAAGGCCATCTATGATCGTGACAGGGGTAGGTCCTTCAACACGGAGCAGAGTTTTAATCTGGACACAGTGGGGGATAACCTGCCTAACATCCCTAATCAGTTTTCTCGCTGACAGTGGCAACCATTTCAAGAGGTGCTCGGAGACTATTACAAGGAGGTAGTCCGAGAGTTCTTTGCTTCATACCAAGCAACGTAAGATGCTAAGGGCTATAATAGGGGGAGCAGAAAATCCGTCATTATTCGAGGCAAGGAAATCCAGCTCACTCCAGATGCAATCAATGTTGTTTGTTGGAGCACTCCAATTGAGCCAGCACCTGCACTCATGGCCAAGCTGACTGTCAAGCACAAACCTCTTGAGTGGGCTGCTCTCATCATTGCCCTGGTATACCTCTTTGGGACTCTATGGGGGGTGACATTCCATGACTGTCCCTGCACTTTGAAGCTCGCCTTTGGTATGATTTTGTTTGCTACCACTTCCTACCTTATCAGAATGACCAAAAGGTCACCCATGATGGAGCCATTTTAGTAGCCTCAATCATGGTGGGGGACCACATCAACTTTAATGAGATTGTTGCCTTAGTGATTAAGAGGAAGGCTCGCCGGGAGAATAATGCATTCCCTTTCCCAGTGCTTATCAGTAAACTTTCTGCGAATGTGGACATTCCGTATTTCAGCTATGACTATCCTACCCCCGCCACTGGTGTGTTCGATCTTGACAAGAAAACTGACATGGATGCACCTCATTTCAAAAGGTGTAGGATAGAGACATCAGGAGAGGTTGATTTTGATAACTCAGAGGCCGAAGAAAATGCTTCCTCTCCTTCTAAGGTCACTTCAGAAGCACCCACAACCACTGCACCCAGAGGACCTTTGACTAAAAGTGGCCTCCAAGATATGGTGGACAGAACCTACGATCATGAGAGATAGCTGAAAGAGTTAGAAATTAAGTTGCTCGGTTTGATCAAAGCAGCTGTAAACAGGGCCATGAAAGGAGTGGTTGAAAAGATCACCTCACTTGGCACAAGGGTGGACACTGTTGCAGGAGTTGTGAAGGAACTCCAGAAATATGTGACCAAAGAAAAAGGGAAAGCTCCAGTTGAGGCGACCGATCTGATCTCCTTGCCTAAACCCCATTCAATGTGAGGCCCCTTGAATGATCTATTTGCATCCTATGAGCTTCCTGGTGATGAGGATGACTTGCTAGATGATGATCAGGACCCAGAGTTTCAGCATGCTCTCAAGGAGTCTATGACTACTGTGCACTCCCGAAAGGATGGCGTGGGTCCCAGTGGACAGACTACAGAGGATTAGGAAGCAGATGATGAAGATGATACATAGTCCTCCAGGGAGTGTTGCACCCCCTCTTCCATTACTTGAGCTTATAGCATTGAGGGTAATGCTTATTTTAATGGGACGGGGTGCTCTTTATTATTATTGCTTTTGGTTTCTCGTGATTGGGCTTGAGATATTTCTATTGCCCTTGCTGGGCCTTGTTGACATTCTTAGTTTCTTGGCTACACTTGATTTGGCCCTTGTCGGGCATATTTTGGATGATTGTGATGACATTGCCCTCATCGGGCCTTTATGTTTATGTTTTTGAGCTTAATAGTGCCCTCGCCGGGCTTGATTTTTATTGTTGACGATTGTGTTGCTGGGTTAGTTTTACACGCCCCGTTGTCTCACTACTGGTGCTTTGCAAATGCGCTAAGGGCCTAGGCCGAGGCTTGTTTTTCAAATGATTTATGAGCGCATGAATTTGTTTATTGCCTTGCTAATAGTAGCTTAGCAATAAGCTTTGAGGCTTTTCTTAGTGCCACGGTTACTTCCCAAGGAGCAAAAATCTTTTCTTTACGTTCATTTTCTTTTCTTTTGTTTTTGTGTCGAACTGGGTTGGTGTTTCCCCATGATAGATTGAGAGGCAACTTTTGTAAGGGAAAATGTCAAGTTTTAGTTTAAATTTGAGTCCGTAATTTGCTTGGATCGAAATGGACCCATCAAAAAAAATTTCTTGGCAAGATGTTTTTGAAAAGGAAAGGAAAGAGGGAAAATGATTTTTTGAAGAAAGCATTCTCTAGTCATGACTTGCACACTCTCATTTTGGCTTGATTGATTCACAAATGAGTGTGTAATGAACTCAGAATAGCTTGTCGAAAGTCATTTGTCCCAATTGAGTTTGAGACTAATTAAAGAAATCTTGTGGCATGATGACTTGTGTTGTGAGGCTTTACCTTGATTCTTGTGCAGATGTGTCATCTAGAACTTTCCCCGAATGTGATTCAAGGCGAAATTCTAAGTGTGACCGAGCTTGGAAAATGATCTTAGGCCCTTCTTGATAGCCACTTCACCTAAATGACTTCCATCGACATCAACCCTAGTGAACTCCTTTGAGCTTGAGACCATTCTTTGGCACCTTGTTCAACAGTTTGACCTTTTTGAAACCTCTCTCTTGGCACCCGTCCTCCCTAATAGCTTGAAATTAACACATAGGCTAAAAGCCTAAGTTTGGGTGTGTGTGTGATTAACGTGGAGAAGAAAATAAATGCACTTCAAGTGCAAGGTAGCACCTTGTATTTAATTGAAAAAATGCTCCAAAAGCAAATCCAATGAGCAAAATGAAAATGAAAGAATGGGTGCTACCAAATGAAGGTATACAAGGTGGTTGAATGCTAGAATTTGAAAAGGGAAATCTTGGGTTGTGTGAGGGAGAAATAAGGTGAAGTCAAAAATTCAATGATGTGAGCGGTGTTCAAAATTAATGGAAGAGTGTTAGGGAGGCTTAGGCACTTGAGCCAAATGCAATCCTTACCTTAGCCTAGCCAACATCGTAACTCACAAGTCCTTGGTGATTCCGAGCTTGGCTACTCTATATTAGTGGCGATTTATATGAAAGGCAAGCTTATGGTTTGGCATGTGTGCACTTGAATTTCCTTGAGAGAGTGAGAGTCTTCTTGGTTCTCTATAATCCCTTTGTTTGTGAATTAATTAATTGTGAGTGGGATTCTCTCTTGTGCTGAGTGGCGTCATGAACTCGAATTGAAACATAAAGTCTCTATTTCAATTGAGAGGAATGAATGAGACAAGTTGTGTAGCGAATCTTGAGTCAAACCTTGATGGTACATGCTAATGACTTGAGAAGATTTGCATCTTGTTTTGAATGACAATATTCCCTTGATTTTGAATGAGAAATGAAGCCCCTTTTTAAAAGGTTTTTAAAAGGATCATTTTCCTTAATATTGTGGTGGTTCAAATTGAGATAAGTATAGTAGTTGAGTCTTTTTGCTTGTTATTTTTCTTAGTTTTTAGCATAGAGTACTCTTTTGTGCCTTGATTTAGTCTAGAGCATCATTCCTTACCTTGTGAGTATCTTGCTTGAGGACAAGCAATAGTTCAAGTTTAGGGGTTCCATAAGTCGGTAATCTACCAACTTATTGAGCTTTTACTCATGAATTATTTCTATGTTTTGATAAGATTTAGAGGTTCTTATGGACTTTATTGATGTGTATGCAGGTACTTATGATCAATGATGAAAAACAAGGAATTGGACCCAAAAAGAGCCAAAAAGGAGTGAAGTGTGAAGTGAGCAAATGAGACAAAGATTCTGCTGAGAGATGCGATTCTTGTGCGACACACACTTGCCTTGGTGCAGAACGCACCTCCCACCGCATGGAGATGAAAGTTAACTGAAGAATCTATCAAGGTGTGCGGTCGCAATACGACGCGCACAATGCTTAGTACGAACTGCACCTCCTTCACATGAAGCTCCCCCAATTGCCTGAGTCACTGGATCACTGAACAGGGTGTGCGGCGTGCATATCATGACGTGCGAACCACACACCACCCTAAGGGCATTTTTGTCAAGTTTATGTGACGTTTTGGGAATGTTTATAAACCCTTTTTTGGCACAATTGTATATAGTTATGAGTTTTGAAGATAATTCTTAGCTTTGTGAACAAGTTTTCCCTTCTAAGAACAAGAATAGGGTTTCTCACAATTCCTTCTTCCAATTTCTTAGAACCACCATTTGTGTACAAATTGAGCTTAGATATTGAAACATTTAGCTTGAATTGAAGGGAAATTGAATTACCCATTTGGTATATTTCTTTCCATAAGCCAAAGTAGCTAAACCTCTTCTCTAGGGATGTGTTGATGATGGGTAGTTAATAAATGGGTGTGGGTGTTGCTAATTCTTGTTTATAATTGCTTGATTACACGTGTCTAGTGATTTCACCATATTTTAACTCTAAAATTGGTGTTTGCAAACATTGATTTACTTAACTTTGTTATGTTATTGCTTGAAAGAGGATTTCATAACTTCTGATGTGAAATTGCTAGTGGGAACTTGGGCTTCCATTTAGATTGAGGCTAGAAATAGCTCACATCGACAGAATCACCCACTTAAGGGTCTAAGCTAGAAATAGTATGACCTCCCTAAGCATATCTTGGTTGTTTTATTGCCTAATCAATAGTTTTTGAGCTAAGACTATTGGATATACGATTGTTTGATCAAGATATAGATAATCGTACCTATGACCAAGACTACTTATGTCATAAGAATTTGCGTGAATAAGCAATCACCCTATCCCATGTTCGAGCCCATTTGACGCACATCCCTAGTCGTCTTCTCTATTGTGTACATTTCTTTTTCTTTTATTGTTTTGTTGTTGAATTGCGAAATTGTGACAGATTCCCAATTCCCCCCTTTTTATATTACTCACTATCATTGTGAACACTATTTTATAATAACCTAGGTTAAGCTCTAAATTCTCTGTGTGTCCGATCCTGACATCCATTGGGAACTATAAATGTGTATTGCTTTAACGATCACCGATACCTCCTAATAGGAGAGTACACTTGAGCATTATCAGTCTCGAGGCTTTCGGAATTGATTTTGGCCCTCAGGTTCCATTTTGGAATAGTTAGCCTAAAGGTTGATTTTGGGCGTGGGGCTTTAAATCGACCTCCGATGGGATTTTCGTCAATTTTGTTGGATTCATAATGTTGTTTCTAGTTGTATAGCTCAGCTAATTTGTGTTTATAGGACCTTGGATGCGTTCCTGAGGGCCCATCATGTAAAATCTACCCTTGGCATAAGCTGGCTGCTGGTGTGGTTCCAGGGCGCCGCCTGGGCCGTGCGCCTGCGCCTAGCTAGCGCCCCTGCGTGCCTACCTTCCTCGGCCACCAGTGTTGTAGTGCCTGTGTGGCTGCACCTTCTTGTGCACCGTGGCACCAGCGCACCTGCGCTGCCTGGGAGCTCCTGCGTTTGGACGTGGCAGCTTAAGTGCTGGCCATCCATCCCTTTCTCCCTCATTTTCTATAAAACCAAAAATAATTTCCTCCATTGTTATAGCTCCCAAAACACCATTTTCACTTCTTGTTCATCCCAGCTGCTTGGAGGATAATATTTTGTCGATTCTTGGTCATTTGTTGACTCCTAAATCGGGTAAGTTGCCTTTTTAATTTTTGTTTCCTCCATTGATTTCCCTCTTTAAACTCCTGATTTGTGGGCTATTTTGAGCCCCATTGTTGGTCCGTTTACTCTCAGTTTTTGAGCATGTTCTCCTGGGAATGTGGGGAACATCATGTTGTTTTTCATTTCCGACTTTGGGTTTTGGGGCCCACAGGCTCGCTTGTGACTCAGATTTTGACCCGACTATTTTCTAGCAGTATGGGTATCGTTCGCTTTGTATTGACACGTAGAGTATTATTTTGATAGTGTGTTCGCAATTTGGGCTTTATCGGTGTAGTTCGAGCTTGGACGATGCCGTTTCAGCAGCTAGTCATTACATGATAGGTAGGTTATGGTCTTCCCTACCTAGACTCTGCGTGTATAGGCTATAACTGCATTGATTAGTATCCTTGGATTGGTTTCTAGTTTGGTACCCCCAGACCTGTTCTGTCTCATTGATCCGTTTCTTTCTCACGTTATTTGTAGTACTCATTGTAGTATTGCAATATTACCCTTGTGGCCTATGTGGCCTATGTATATGCCTCTAGACCATAGACGGTGGGATAATTGGGAACATCCGTGAGTCCCAAACATCATGAATTTTACTTTAGGCTGGATATCTGTGTTGTTGAGCTGATTGTACCTGTGTAGGGCCGATAAGATTGTTTGTGAGCCATTGGGCTAATCTTTTTTTTGTGAGCATATCATTCATTCAAAAGATTTTTCTGCATGTTGTACTACTGATTTGGATTCGAGCCTACTATAAAGGGTTTTCTAAACTTTGCATGACCCCGAGGGCTCATTTTTTGTAAAATGACTATGAAAGGGATTTTGGAACTGATTTTATTATGAAAACTCTTAGGGTAGAGAGGATATTACGATGATTTTATCACCAGTTTTCACACTGATATTAGACTCGGCTGTGCCGGAGTGCTAGAATATTTTTACTATAGATTTAGACCCGGATACTCTCCGTCACCCTTTTATGAGGGGTTTTGAGACTTGATTACTAATTTAGACCCATATATACTTTAGGCGCCCTTTATGTGGGTTTTGAGATTACTACCACTGTTTAAGACCCGGTTTAATTCCGAGCACATACTATGAGGTTTCGATTATTGATCTAGACCTAGATATACTCTGGGTAGTTACACTTTAATATTTGCGTTCTATTTTAGTATGTGGTCGAGGACCTTCATGGACCTTGCCGATCCAGAGAAGGGGCTACATGCTGAGTGTGTCGGAGGAGGGGTATATGGTGAATTTGAGGTATATGGGGCAGACCTTTAATGTATCCTACCTGCTTGGCCTATAAGCACTGGAGGAGGTACATACAGGGTTACTATCACTAATTCCATCATATCACATCATCATTGTCATGCCCTGAGGCTACCCCCTAGACGTATCACGGGGCTTGAGACCACATGTTCCCCAAGTTAACCCTTGGTCATAGAATACTCAGTTATTCATAAGAAAACAAAGCAGAAGCATAAATAGAAAGCTAGGTAACCCAATCCATAGAAGGTAAAGTCACGATGAAACATAATCCAAAAGAGAGACACGAATACTGTCTATGCCCGACGAATGATTCGCCAGCAGAAGCAGAGAAAGCAGACTGTTGATACTTATTTGATTCTAAACACCTAGTCTGGGGGTTTTTCTAAAAAAATGTAAATATTCTTGCATTGTATATTTAGGCTTAGGCTTCAAGGAAATATTCGAATGCTAGAGGGGCTATCAAGACTTCGCAATTACCTTCTACTACAAATCACAATTTTAGATTATTAATCCATTGTATAATGACTGGACCTTGGATTAGATTGGAGAGGCCGATAGGAAATCTAAATAATTGTGGAAGGGGGCGGAAGATACTTTATTATATACGAGATATACGAGGAACTCACGAAAATCTCTGAGTGCTCAAGCACCCAATCAATTGAAATTAGGGTCAACAAAAAAGAATAGGACCTATTATTCCTACATGTTCCATTAGTAACATTCCCTTGAGATGTTACTGCGGATTTTGCTTGTGTTTAATCTTTCTCGATTAGAAATCATATAGGAATTTCTTATAAAATGAATGAATTTATTGGATTGGTTTATTAATAGTCTTCGTTCTTTTTTACTCTGCACCATTGATTCTACTATTATTAGTGAGGAATAATGGAACAATTCATTTATATTTATAGAGATAGGGGACATAATTCATATGGATATAGTAAGTCTTGCTTGGGCTGCTTTAATGGTAGTCTTTACTTTTTCCCTTTCACTCGTAGTGTGGGGAAGGAGTGGACTCTAGGAGTCCTACTAATTACTAATTGAGTTAAGGAATCAAACTGTATCAATATCAATTGCTTTCTAGATCGTTCTGCAACACATTTGGAACAAAATAAAAATATCTTCATTTTCAAATTCCATTGGACTCGACTGGAGTAATGTATTATAGGAATCATCATCTTTCAATCAAAGAGCTATTTTAACGATTCCCATGTTTATAGTTCAAAAGGAAGAGGATCCCAGGAAATTTATTTGAACCTAAGTCTTCCTAAATTTTCTATTCCAATCAACGGCCTCTTACTAGGTGATACTGAGGAGGGACGAACCCTTTTTTTATTTGTTTCTCTCTTTACTGTTCAAAGAAGAAGTGTTTTTTTTAAGTGTATACGCACTTTTTATGAGAAAGAAAGGATATAAACATAGTGGTTGTCTAACGAGATACTATGTAGAATAAGATCGTCAGGTGAGTCACATATTGTGCATTTACCGCTTTCGAATTTTTGAAATTGGATTTATACTTTATCGACTTATTTCATATCATGGTTCAGGCGTTAAAAATCAGTGAGGTTTACTCTTCCTTTTGGATGCCCGTGGAACTACTGTCAATGGTTTACTCAATTACTTCTTGGGAATGTTAAAAAAAAGATTACTACGTGATTTTTTGAATATGCCTATATCTATCGCTTTTGCTTCATTGATTTGATTCTTTCAATAGATACCGAAATTCATATTGGAAATCAAAAATATAGTAATTCAAACTATAAGACATAAGAGTAATTCAGATTGATCAAAACAAATAGATATAGCAAATAAATGGAATTGGATGCTATGTCAATCCCATTTATGGAAATGATATTGACATATATCAAGATAATATTGTAGATTGATCTATAGATCCATGTCAAATGAGATACATATCAAATGCAGCCTCTATCTTTATTTTATTCCAGGGGGCAGCTTTATAACTACAATCTAACTAATAAATAGTATGGTAGAAAGATTCATCTATTTCTTTCTACCATACTATCTATCTATTAGAATACTGCCGATTCTAGTCCACTCATTTCATTTAAGACATGAAACTGGAATCTTTTTTATTTTATTTCGTCAATTTTGGCTAAGAACTCAGAAGTCAAGTTTCATTCAAATTAGTTAATAATTAATCATTTTGACTGACTGTTTTTACGTAAATGATAAGTAGAAAAGCAGTAGGAACTAGAATAAATAGTGCAGCAGCAATAAATGCAAGAATATTTACTTCCATAATCTCAACGGTTTTTTACTTCGCAATAACTCGGGATTTAATCCCATAGAGATGATAAATCTTTGACCTGTAAATTCAATGAATGAATATTACCTCTCGATGATCTTGAATCGGATCAATATCATGAATAACAATATCTGAACTATCAAATTAATTCGTCGTCGAGAACTGAATAGTATAACATAGGAAGTTCTTTTATCCATACGGCCCCAAACTTGGATTCCTGACCCAATCCAAAATTCCTTTATTTATTTATCATTTTTTATCATCTGTTCTTTTTCTCTCTCTAATCTCTCTAGTTCCGTCTTGTACAATCATCTGATGAAGTCTCATCGAATAGCTCTTCTACTTCCAGTGGTCACATAGTTACAAACCCCAACAACCAATAAAAGCTAAATGGAAAAAGAAAGGAGTTTAGAACGAAACTATTTTTGACTTGGAAGACAAAGAAGTGTGATAAAGATGAGACCGTATAAAATGAATATTCATAAAAATGACTATTTTCCGATTTGTTCTTTCGTCGATTTTGGTTGATTTGTCCTTCCCCCGCTTTCTTCGTAGATTATTAGCCAGGGACACCTATACCAAAAGCTCAGTGTGCAATTTGCATGCAATCTATTTGTCAACTTCAAACTAGTAAGTGAGGGTCCATAAATCCGTAGCCAGAAAAATAAATTGTTTTTTTTTGTTTTTTAGGGAAAGTATTTTCTTATATTCAATTTTGTATTGGACAAGAAAGGAATTCCCTTTGTGTATGCGCGCTATAGTACTCGATTCCATTACACGCATCAGGGGCAATTGAAAAAGCCGACATTTCTTCGAATACTGACTATAATGCTACCAATAATTGTACTAATCCAACCGCATATGTCTTTCTCCTACCAAAAGGAAAGAAAAAAGAAATAAGGATTTTCCCTTTGCTTTGACAATGAAATTCTGCCCCCGGTCCTGTAATGACTCTTCCGGTCATTTCTGCGTATTCTTTTTTCTTGTACAGTTAGAGCTTTTCTGTAGCGGCCCAAGTCCTTTATGGCTTGTTGGGACTGGTGGTTCAGTGCCCTGGCCATTCGATTGGTCGTTATGATCTATTCCCTGTCTTAGAAGCTGAGTATCAAAATCGTGCGTATTTGAAAATATTTAATTTAAAACTTGAATGTGGTAGAAAGTTATATTTTTATTGCTTTCCTAAAATATTTTAAATGTCTATGAAAAATATTTTTGGTATGATACATTTGCATATGTATTTATTTTATAAGGTTTTTATACATTGTAATATTTTAACGGAGATAGTAAACTTAGTTATGTTGAAAATTATTGTTATAATATAGTAGGTTTTATTTGAAATGATTTTCTATTTATTGTGATATATTTAAAAAATTATATTTATTTTACCACGAACTTATGCAATACCCGAATATATAAGTAATGAGATAAGGTTTTTTGTTTTGGGTGTTTGACACCTCCACTTCCACGTGGAAGTGGAGGGAGTGTACACAATGTATGCAGTATATGGTGGAATCGTTTTCATTTTATATTAATCATTTTTATTTGTGAGCTATCTATATTTGGAAACCATTGCAGTAGGTAGCATTTATATATGTGCACATCAAAGCTCAGCATATATCTATCAATTTGTAATTGATGTTTCTTACCAAATCTTTCTCTTCTTCTCATTTATAACAAGGTTAAAGAACTGTGGCTGCAACATATGCAATATGTACCTATCTTATCCTCTAGACCGCCATTATATCTTGAAAATTTTTTGCCAAATTACTCAAAATATTGTTGTTGTATACCATCCTAACTCACTTTAAGGAAGAGCCTTACGGGAAAAATCATTTGACGCTATATCTTGTCACCTAAAGAAAATCAATTATCTACGTCAAGTTATTCAAGCCCGAGTTCGAGTTTGATTTCATTTTGGAGCTTTTTTTCGGAAAGGTTCAAGCTTGTCATCGGATGACAGGTAGGTTACGGTTTAAACTCCCTAGACTTAGCATATATCGGATAAAATTGTACTAGCTGGCATCCTTGGGTTGGTTTATTAGGTTGGTACCACAGACCTTGACCGCTTTATTCATGTCCGCCTACTTTTGTTCCTCCGTTGCTTGTAGTACTTGCCGATATATTTTATTTACCCTTGTGGTCCTGTGAGGGCTTATTGACTCTGGAATATAGAAGGTGGGATATTGGGAATGTCCGCAAGTCTCGGGCATAGATTTATCCTTCTAGGCTGGTTATGCTTGCTGAGTAGCTATGGGCCTGTGCAGGGTCGATAGGTTGATAGTGAGCTGCTGGGCAGCTATTGTGTTTGATCATGCCATTTCCATGCATATAAAGAAGTTTTATCCATGTTTTACTACGATTTTGGCTTCGGGCCTACTGGCACTATTTTCTAAACCTTGCATGGCCCCGGGGGGCCGTTTTTGATGGAAATGAATTGGAAATGGTTTGATTTAACTTGTGAATTTCTTGGGTAAAAGAAAGTAAAATTATGATTTAAATCACCAGTTTTATGATAAACACTAGACTCGGCAGGGTGGGGGTGCTAGTTGAGTTTTCTTGCTACTTGAGATAATTTTAGCCTCAGTCGGACCGAGCACCTAAGATTACTTTCTACTGTTTAGACCCGGTTATGCCCGGGCACCCTTGGAGGGGCTTTTGAGATATTTTCCTACTACTCTAGTCCTAGACAGAGTCTGGGCATGCATATTCGAGACTGGGTCTCTATCTTGAAACCAGACTTGCTTCCGGATGACATGTTTGATACTGAGTTTTAGTATGGGGTCAGGGACCTCTATGGACCTTGCCATCCGGGCCTGGGGCTTCGGGCTGCGTGTGTCGGAGGAAGGTTATACGGTGGATTAGAGGTATACGGGCAGTGTCCTTCTATGGAACCTACCTGCTGGGCCGGATCGGCACCGAAGGAGGGACATACAGAGATACCATTTCACTTGAGATCTTCATGCATCATATCATTCATTGTTTGAGGCTCCACCCTTATTTGTTGTTTGTTGATTGTACACTTCGGTAGTATGGGATGCCGGAGGGTTTGTTTTCACTTGTTTATGTTCCTCGATTGTATGGGCGGCCGGGGGACTGTAGGTAGACACTTGCTATTTACTTACAGAATTGTTCCCTGTTATGGTTAAGTATGAAATTGGTTACTGCTAGACTGTTAGTTTCTGGATTTGAGATTGATGTGATTAGTTGAGTTTGATTCATGTCTCTAAGCATGCCTATCACTCTTTCTCTCTTCTTCTTACACTTGAGGTTACCGGTATACCGTCCATTTCGTAAACTTATTATGTATACACTGTTATTACAAGGACCCCAGGTGCGTTGTTTCTTACTTTCACCTGTGCCTATGGTGTATATATTTTGCTTGCTAGCCTCACATGTGGTTCTGGTGATTTCCCTCTAGGCTAGTTCCTATGTACCTTTCGTTGATTTCTGTGACTACTTGCTTCTTTTCTGCCTGTTACTACGCTTTTATCTTATATGTGCCTAGTCGGCCTATGATACCTACTGGGTACCTTATGCTTCGCATTTCGTGCTCACCCTATCCCCTGCATCTTTGGGTGCAGATCCTAGCGTGGGCCATCGCCGTTAGATCGCTGTGATTCGTGCTTGGAGATCTTTTAGGGACTACTTCAGACTGAGGGTGAGCTCTTGGCGATCAGAGCTTAGCTTTAGTTATCTTTTGCTTTATGTACTCTATTACCATTCAGAGACATCTGTATATATTATTTTGGATTGTTTGCACTCTATGCATGTAGTTTTGGCTCTATACTATGATACCAGGTCTTGGGGTTTGGCTTAGTTTCCGCATATGTATATATACATTCCTGTTATCTATTCTCTTCATCTTGCCCCCTTACTTTTGCTTATTAAACTATTCTTTTGCTTATTTGTTAGATAGTAGCCCATTACTAACTGTCCTGGGCTACGGGAATTGGTTCGCCTACTGGGGGGTTGTAAGTGCCATCATGACCGAGAAATCAGGTTGTGACAACTTTGTATCAGAGCTCTAGGTTCACCGGTGTCATCGGTATATGAGCCAATATCTAGTAAAGTCTTGCGGATCGGGGCGGAGACGTTCGTACTCAATCTTTGGGAGGCTACAATGACATTTTAGGAAATTTGACTCTTTCATTGCTTCTGTGTCAGGCGTAGAACCCTTGAAGTTTCTGGAAATCTCATTTGTTCTACTTCATTCTTCCGCAGATAGTTCGTACGAGATCATCGGCATCACGCGGAGATGAGCCTCCCACTCCAACTAAGGGTCGAGGACGCCCTCGAGAAGCGGCACCTGTTAGAGCTAGTAGAGTTGAGATAGAGCCCGAACAGCATGTGGATCAGGGGGCAGCCCAGGTACCACCAGCTCCAGCACCATCTCTAGTACCAGCTCCAGTAACACCAGCGCCCATTTCTATACCAGCTCCAGTCGCAGCTCAGTCTCCAGATATTCGGGGATTACTATTATAGCTTTTGGGTATGATTGGAGGGCGGCCTTCTGAGGTAGCAAAGACATCCGCTCAGGGGGCAGCCCTGGGTGCACAGAGTTCAGGAGCGCAGCCTGGTACTGCGGCTCCCCGTGCGGAGGTCATTCTGGTTCCATCTGTTGCACAGCCTCTTGCTCCTCGTCCAGCTATGACAGAGTCGGAGCAGAAGGCGTTGGGTAGGTTTTTGAGGTTAGCACCTCCGAGGTTTGCTGGTACTTCTGGACAGGATCCACATGACTTTATTACTACCTGTGAGGAGATGTTACATCATTTGGGTTTGTTGGAGACTCACGGGGTTGGTTATACTACCTATCAGCTAGAGGGCCCAGCGAAGTTATGGTGGAGGGCCCATGTTGCTTGTAGACCACCATCGTTACCTCTTTTGAGTTGGTCTGAGTTTTATGAGGCCTTTATGGCCAAGTTCCTACCTCAGAGTGATCGTGAGCGTCACAGGGAGCAGTTTACTCACCTTATGTAGGAGTCTACGACTGTCTCGGAGTATGAGACCCATTTTCATCAGCTAGCACCGTTTGGAGCTATGATCATTCCTACTGAGGCAGATAGGATTCACACATTTGTATGGGGTTTGAGGCCAGAGATCAGGCATCCAGCTGAGATATTGATCTCTAGTGGTCGGTCATTTCAGGCTATCGTAGACTATGCCTGCACTGTGGAGGACTTGCAGCGACATGATCAAGGGTCCTGAGATAAGAGGCCTCGACATCAGGGTGTCTACAGTGATTCCAGATATGGTGGTAGAGGTTCTGGCCAGTGGAGCCAGAGTTATCAGCCACATCAGCACCAGGGTTAGTCTAGCTGACCTGTTCAGGCTTCCCTTCAGACTTTCGGTAGTACCCAGTTCGAGCAGGGTCAGAGCAGCCATCAGGGCTATGGCGGCTAGTCTTCGAGGGGTATAGTTTCTAGGGCATCAGGCTGTGGTGGTTATACGAGATCTGCTGGTTCATCTCGACCGAGTAGGCCGCCAGGGGCTTGTTTTACTTGTGGTGTGATTGGTCATTTTGCTAGAGATTGCCCTCAGCAGGGTACAGTTCAGTTGGCTGAGCCTTTACGAGCAGTTCAGCCCCCGGCTAGAGGGGGTGGTCGTCAGAGTAGAGGTGGTGCTCTGTGCGGTAGAGCAGGTGGTAGGGATGGCGGTCGGGCAGGTGGAGGTCGTCGTCAGTTTTAACGCGTTCCCTAGGAGACCAGAGGCAGAGGCCTCAGATGCTGTGATTACAGGTACAATTTCTGTGTGCCATCAGTCGGCTATGGCTTTATTTGATCCTGGTCCACTTGTTCATACGTATTTGCCTACTTTGTGCCTTGTTTGGGGTTGGCTAGTGAGCCATTATCTGTTCATGTTTCTGTTTCGACCCCAGTAGGAGATTATTTAGTAGTTGATCGGATTGTGAGATCTTGTATGCTATCTATTGGTGATTCAGAGACTTGGGGTGATTTGATGATTCTTGATATGCTAGATTTTGATGTGATACTGGGCATGAACTGGTTATCCCCTCACCGTGTGGTTTTGGATTGTTATGCCAAGACCATTACCATAGTTGTGCCCGGTGTATCCCCGGTTGTGTGGAAGGGTTCTGTTAGCCATGCATCATCTGGGATCATCTCTTGTCTTCGAGCCAGGTAGTTGATTTCCCGTGGGTGTTTAGCTTATCTAGTATATGTCCGAGATGTTAGTGCTGACCCTACTTCTCCTGAGTCTGTTCTTATGGTTAGAGACTTCCTCGATGTGTTTCCTACCGACCTGCCAGGCCTTCCACCTGAGAGAGATAATGATTTTGCTATTGAGTTAGAGTCGGGCACCAGGCCCATTTCTATTTCTCCTTACCGTATGGCTCTTGCTGAGTTGAGGGAGTTTAAGGAGAAGCTCCAGGATCTGTTAGCTAAGGGGTTTATTAGACCTAGTGTGTCACCTTAGGGTGCTCCTGTTCTCTTCATGAAGAAGAAGGATGGGCCGATGCGTATGTGTATTGATTATCGACAGCTGAATAGGGTGACAGTGAAGAATAGGTATCCGATGTCGAGGATTGATGACTTGTTTGACCAGCTTCAGGGTTCAGTCATGTTTTTGAAGGTTGATGTGAGGTCTGGCTACCATCAGTTGAGGATTAGGGCGGAGGACATCCCTAAGACAGCATTCAGGACACGTTATGGCCATTATGAGTTCCTGGTGATGTCTTTTGGGTTGACTAATGCCCCCGCAGCCTTTATGAACTTGATGCAAAGGGTTCTTGGCCCATATTTGGACTCATTTGTGATAGTTTTTATAGACGACATCTTGGTATACTCGCGTAGTAGAGATGAGCATGAGCAACACTTGAGGGTTATACTCCAGACTTTGAGAAATCATCGGCTTTATGCCAAGTTCTCAAAGTGCGAGTTTTGTCTTGAGTCAGTTGCATTCCTAGGGCACGTGGTGTCTAAGGATGGGATTAGGGTTGATCCGGGAAATATTTCAGCGGTTTGTGAGTGGCCTAGACATACTACTGTTACTGAGGTTCGCAGTTTTGTTGGGTTAGCAGGTTACTACAGACACTTCGTTCAGGGATTTTTTCTTCCATAGCAACACCCTTGATTATGCTGACTAGGAAGGATGTCCCATTTCAGTGGTCGGATGAGTGCGAGGATAGCTTTCAGAGGCTTAAGGCCTTATTGACTTCAGCTCCAGTTTTGACTTTGCCGATTGAGGGTCAGAGCTTCTCCGTGTATTGTGATGCTGCTGGGGTTGGTCTTGGTTGTGTGTTGATGCAGTAGGGTCGAGTAATAGTATATGCATCAAGGCAGCTGAAGGTTCACGAGCGCAACTACCCCACTCATGACTTAGAGTTGGCAGCGGTAGTTTTCGCGCTAAAGATCTGGAGGCATTACCTATATGGAGTTCACTGTGAGATCTTCACTGATCACCGTAGTCTTCAGTATATCACGAGTCAGCGAGAGTTGAACTCGAGACAGAGGAGATGGGTCGAGTTACTGAAGGACTATGACTTCACTATTCTGTATCATCGGGGCAAGGCAAACGTGGTAGCGGATGCCTTGAGTCGGAAGGCAGTGAGTATGGGTAGCCTAGCTTCTCTCTCAGTTTCAGAGCGATCGTTGGCCTTGGACATCCAGTCCTTGGCTAACCATTTGGTTAGGCTTGACTTGTCAGATCCTAGCAGAGTTCTCACCAGTGTTGAGGTTCGTTCTACTTTGATTGATCAGATTCAGAGCTGTCAGTTTGAGGATCAGCAGTTGTGTGACCTTCGTGATCGAGTTATTCAGGGTGAGACTAGTCGGGCTACTCTAGATTTAGATGGGGTTCTGAGGTTTGATAGTCGCCTTTGTGTTCCGAGGATTAGTGATTTGATTCAGTTGATACTTCATGAGGCACATTGTACTAGATACTCCATTCACCCTGGCACAACAAAGATGTATAGAGACTTGAGACAACTTTACTGGTGGAGTGGTATGAAGCGGGATATAGGGGATTCGTATCTCGGTGCTTGAACTGTCAGCAGGTTAAGTTCGAGCACATGGACCTGGTGGTTTGATGCAGCGACTTCTCATTCCTGAGTGGAAGTGGGAAGGGATTACTATGGACTTCGTTGTTGGTTTGCCTCGTACTTCTCATGGGTTTTATTCCATATGGGTGATTGTTGATAGGCTGACTAAATCAGCACATTTCTTGCCAGTTCAGACTTCTTATGGTGCAGAGAGGTTAGCTCAGATCTACCTTCGTGAGATTGTTCGGTTGCACGGGGTCCCAGCTTCTATCATTTCTGACCGCGACACTCAGTTCACATTTCAGTTCTGGAGGGCTATTCAGTGAGATTTGGGTACAGAAGTTCATCTTAGTACCGCTTTCCACCCTCAGACAGATGGCCAGTCCGAGAGGACCATTCAAATTTTGGAGGACATGCTTTGGGCATGTGTTCTTGACTTTGGAGGTTCTTGGGATCAGTTTGTTCCCTTGGCAGAGTTTGCTTATAATAACAGTTTCCATTCGAGTATCGGCATGGCACCTTTTGAGGCTTTGTATGGCAGGCGTTGCAGATCACCGGTATGTTGGTTTGATGGTTTTGATTCTAGGCCATAGAGCACAGATTTGATTCAAGATTCCTTAGATCAGGTTCGAGCGATTCAGGACAGACTTCGGGCAGCTCAGAGCAGGAAGAAGAGTTATGCTGATCGTAGGCTTCGTGCCTTGGAGTTTAGTGTCGGTGACTTGGTGTTTCTCCGTGTATCTCCCATGAAGGGCGTGATGAGATTTGGTAGGCGGGGCAAGCTTCGCCCCAGGTACATTGGGCCGTTTGAGATTCTTCAGAGGGTTGGTAGCGTTGCCTATCAGAATGTTCTCAGCTATACATCCTGTATTTCATGTTTCAATGTTGTGTCGGTATGTCCCAGATGAGTCTCATGTGTTGCAGTGGGATTCAGTTCAGTTGGGTGAGGGTTTAGCCTTTGTTGAGGAGCCGGCAGCTATTTTGGCCAGAGATGTCAGGAGATTGAGGTCTTGAGAGATCCCGGTTGTTAAGCTTCAGTGGAGGCACCGTCCAATTGAGGAGGCTACCTGGGAGACCGAGAGAGATATGCAAGCTCAGTATCCGCAGTTGTTTGAGCATTCAGGTACTTTCTTGTCCTTGACTTTCGAGGACAAAAGTCTTTTTAGTAGTGGATGATGTAATGACTCTTCCGGTCATTTCTGCGTATTCTTTTTTCTTGTACTGTTAGAGCTTTCCTGTAGCGGCCCCAAGTCCTTTATGGCTTGCTGGGACCGGTGGTTCGGTGCCCTGGCCGTTCGATTGGTCGTTATGATCAATTCCCTATCTTAGAAGCTGAGTATCAAAATCGTACGTATTTGAAAATATTTAATTTAAAAGTTGAATGTGGTAGAAAGTTATATTTTTATTGCTTTCCTAAAATATTTTAAATGTCTATGAAAAATATTTTTGGTATGATACATTTGCATATGTATTTATTTTATAAGGTTTTTATACATTGTAATATTTTAACGGAGATAGTAAACTTAGTTATGTTGAAAATTATTGTTATAATATAGTAGGTTTTATTTGTAATGATTTTCTATTTATTGTGATATATTTAAAAAATTATATTTATTTTACCACGAACTTATGCAATACCCGAATATATAAGTAATGAGATAAGGTTTTTTGTTTTGGGTGTTTGACACCTCCACTTCCACGTGGAAGTGGAGGGAGTGTACACCATGTATGCAGTATATGGTGGAATCCTTTTCATTTTATATTAATCATTTTAATTTGTGAGCTATCTATATTTGGAAACCATTGCAGTAGGTAGCATTTATATATGTGCACATCAAAGCTCAGCATATATCTATCAATTTGTAATTGATGTTCCTTACCAAATCTTTCTCTTCTTCTCATTTATTATAAGGTTAAAGAACTGTGGCTGCAACATATGCAATATGTACCTATCTTATCCTCTAGACCGCCATTATATCTTGAAAATTTCTTGCCAAATTACTCAAAATATTGTTGTTGCATACCATCCTAACTCACGTTAAGGAAGAGCCTTACGGGAAAAATCATTTGACGCTATATCTTGTCACCTAAAGAAAATCAATTATCTACGTCAAGTTATTCAAGCCCGAGTTCGAGTTTGATTTCGTTTAGGAGATTTTTTTTAGAGAGGTTCAAGCTTGTCATCGGACGACAGGTAGGTTACTGTTTAAACTTCCTAGACACAGCATATATCGGATAAAATTGTACTAGCTGGCATCCTTGGGTTGGTTTATTAGGTTGGTACCACAGACCTTGACCGCTTTATTCATGTCCGCCTACTTTTGTTCCTCCGTTGCTTGTAGTACTTGCTGATATATTTTATTTACCCTTGTGGTCCTGTGAGGGCTTGTTGACTCTGGAACATAGAAGGTGGGATATTGGGAATGTCCGCGAGTCCCGGGCATATAATTATCCTTCTAGGCTGGTTATGCTTGTTGAGTAGCTATGGGCCTGTGCAGGGTCGATAGTTTGATTGTGAGCTGCTGGGCAGCTATTGTGTTTGATCATGCCATTTCCATGCATATAGAGAGGTTTTATCCATGTTTTACTACGTTTTGGCTACGGGCCTACTGGCACTATTTTCTAAACCTTGCATGGCTTTGGGGGGCCATTTTTGATGGAAATGAATTGGAAATGGTTTGATTTAACTTGTGAATATTCTTGGGTAAAATAAAGTAAAATTATGATTTAAATCACCAGTTTTACGATAAACACTAGACTCGGCAGGGTCGGGCTGCTAGTTGAGTTTTCTTGCTACTTGAGATAATTTTAGCCTCGGTCGGACCAAGCACCTGAGATGACTTTCAACTGTTTAGACCCGGTTATGCCCGGGCACCCTTCGAGGGGCTTTTGAGATATTTTCCTACTACTCTAGTCCTAGAAAGAGTCTGGGCATGCATATTCGAGACTGGGTCTCTATCTTGAAACCAGACTTGCTTCCGGATGACATGTTTGATACTGAGTTTTAGTATGGGGTCAGGGACCTCCATGGACCTTGCCATCCGGGCCTGGGGCTTCGGGCTGCGTGTGCCGGAGGAAGGGTATATGGTGGAGTAGAGGTATACGGGCAGTGTCCTTCCATGGAACCTACCTGCTGGGCCGGATCGGCACCGGAGGAGGGACATACAGAGATACCATTTCACTTGAGATCTTCATGCATCATATCATTCATTGTTTGAGGCTCCACCCTTGTTTGTTGTTTGTTGATTGTACGCTCCGGTAGTATGGGATGCCGGAGGTTTTTTTTTCACTTGTTTGTGTTCCTCGATTGTATGGGCGGACGGGGGACTGTAGGTAGACACTTGCTATTTACTTACAGAATTGTTCCCTGTTACGGTTAAGTATGAAATTGGTTACTGCTAGACTGTTAGTTTCTGGATTTGAGATTGATGTGATTAGTTGAGTTTGATTCATGTCTCTAAGCATGCCTATCATTACTCTTTCTCTCTTCTTCTTACACTTGAGGTTATCGGTATACCGTCCATTTCGTAAACTTATTATGTATACACTGTTATTGCAAGGACCCCAGGTGCGTTGTTTCTTACTTTCACCTGTGCCTATGGTATATATATTTTGCTTGCTGGCCTCACATGTGGTTCTGTTGATTTCCCTCTGGGCTAGTTCATGTGTACCTTTCGTTGATTTCTGTGACTACTTGCTTCTGTTCTGTCTGTTACTACGCTTTTATCTTATATGTGCCCAGTCGGCCTATGATACCTACAGGGTACCTTATGCTTCGCATTTCGTGCTCACCCTACCCCCTGCATCTTTGGGTTCAGATCCTAGCGTGGGCCATCGCCGTTAGATCGCTGTGATTCGTGCTTGGAGATCTGTTGGGGACTACTTCAGACTGAGGGTGAGCTCTTGGCGATCGGAGCTTAGCTTTAGTTATCTTTTGCTTTATGTACTCTATTACCATTCAGAGACATCTGTATATATTGTTTTGGATCGTTTGCACTCCATGTATGTAGTTTTGGCTCTATACTATGATACCAGGTCTTGGGGTTTGGCTTAGTTTTCGCATATTTATATATACATTCCTGTTATCTATTCTCTTCATCTTGCCCCCTTACTTTTGCTTATTAAACTATTCTTTCGCTTATTTGTTAGATAGTAGCCCATTACTAACTGTCCTGGGCTACGGGAATTGGTTCGCCTACTCGGGGGTTGTAGGTGCCATCATGACCGAGAAATCAGGTCGTGACAGGTCCCCTGCATAAAAAGGGAGAGATTTATTGATATATTTATTGGATCCGTCGGGACTGACGGGGCTCGAACCCGCAGCCTCCGCCTTGACAGGGCGGTGCTCTGACCAATTGAACTACAATCCCAGGGAAATACGGGATCTAGCAGAAAATTTGATTCTTTTTTATCTCCGGATCGGGTATTTCTAAAGTACAAAGGGGGTTATATCATCTCATGACGGATTGGAAAATTATTGGGCCGTGCTGGATTTGAACCAGCGTAGACATATTGCCAACGAATTTACAGTCTGTCCCCATTAACCGCTCGGGCATCGACCCAGGAAGAATCTATTTTAGACTTATTGGTAATTCATGATCAACTTCCTTTCGTAGTACCCTACCCCCAGGGGAATTTGAATCCCCGCTGCCTCCTTGAAAGAGAGATGTCCTAAACCGCTAGACGATGGGGGCCTGCTTGACCGACGGCCATCATACTATGATCATAGTATGGTCAGTTTTTTGAAATTGTCAATATAATCGAATGATTCTATCGGAGGGATCTTTCCCCCTTTCAGAATTCCATAGAATTTTTTCTTTATTCGTCATTGATGAATTATTCATTAGAATCGCCATTAGAAATCTAGTAGTAGTATTTTTTATTTTTTTTTGAATTATTTCAATTGAATTTATTTCAGTTATTTTAGTTTCGATTATTTAGTATTTCGAATTTTATTTAGAATTTGCTTTTTTTATTTAGAAATTTGAAAATAAAAAATCAAAAAAAAAGTAATAAATACAAAAAATAGAAATAATAAGGAAGAGTAGGATTTTTTCAGGGAATGATTGGTCCGTCAGAAAAGGAAAAAGGTGTGAAATTCGATTTCTTTCACTTTCATATGATTCATTGTTAAGACAAGATATCCTTATCTCCCTCCCACCAAGACAGGAAATTAACAAACGAGAAATCTAGTAAGCGGGATCAAGCAGAAAATGATTTTTTCTCCAAGAATTTAGTTCAGGAGACAAGTAGAATCTCTTCATTCCATGATTCGATGAAATATCGTGAATTTTATTTTGAATTGCTAGGTGTATGTACATGTATCAATCAAGTGAATATTGTTCTGGTGGGATCAATTCAATAAAAGAAAAAAAGTAATTCCAGTCGGTCTTGAAACAATTCATTGCATTTTCTCCTAGACTTCCTAGGTAAATCCATTTTATTATTCAACAATGAGTCACTAGACACTATGTATCTACTGCACGTACTTAATGCATATATACTTATGTTTATAATATATGTACATATAGATATTTTATCCACATAGTGAATAATTCTGTAATTAAATAAAAAAGGCCCTTTTAACTCAGTGGCAGAGTAACGCCATGGTAAGGCGTAAGTCATCGATTCAAATCCAATAAGGGGCTTTGTAAAACTCCAATATAGTATTCATATTTGAGGGGAGAATTGGATTTTTATTTGTAATACAAAAAGTAACTAACTGGATAATACATTATCATTATACTTAGTTATAAAGTTGAACATTTGTTTAGTCACTTCATCCGCTATTCATCCGCTATACCTAACAAGACAGGAAAGTCACTTCTTGAATCACCGAATATTCTGATTTTCCATTATACCAACCAAATCCATTCGAAAGGTTAGAAATCAACAAAAGAAAAAGTAAGTGGACCTGACCTATTGAATCATGACTATATTCGCTATTCTGATATTTAAATTCGATAGAGATGAAATTGGAGCAGTTGATTTTTTTTTATTTCATTTTTTTGTTTTGGACTCCACAAGAATTTGTCGATATTTCCGATTAAATCTTCTTGTTACTAGATTTTCTATAGTAAAAATTAAAAATTCTAGGAATAATTTGTTATTCCTTTCCTCTACAGAGAAACCTTTCTTCCAAGTCACACCATAAGAGCCATTTATTATATTTCTTTGATTCTAGATCAAAGATTAATTTCATCTATATTATATATTAATTTCTGTCTAGATTATATATCTATATTATATTAAGTAGATTGTAGATTTCGATGTATATCTATCAGATCGTGGCTTCATGTACCAAATATTTCAATATCGTTGCATCCGGTATTTTTGTTTTGTTCCAACAGTCTGATGAAGAATAGATCCGAGAAATAGACTTTCATTTCCAGTCTCCTATTTATTTTATTTATTGAATTTTTGATTTTCTAAAAGGAAAAATAGTAGATTATCTCTTTTTCTAACAGATAAATGAATCGAAAAATAAATATTCGATCGAACTGTCTTTTTTCCTTCGATCCGTGGAAAGATATACTCTGGGGTTTTAGATTTTTTTATATGAAGTATGAAGGAAAGGGACCGTTTGGTCCTTGAAGAGTTCTTTCAAAACAAGGGATTGATTGAATTATCTTATTAAGACAATTCATGGTTCATATGCTTAGTCAGAAGGAATAATCCAATGGAGTTCATGGATTTACCTAGGTCAGTTTAGGGGCTAATCAATAAAGGATTTTTATCTTCGAAACCCATTGGAAAGGGCAGTGCAAGAGAAATCATACAAAAATGATCGAATCTTCGGACGCCCCGAAAAAGATATGAG
>QJPP01003898.1:0-5000 GCA_003996215.1 Jaltomata sinuosa | reverse complement strand
GTACAAATCACTTTGATTCAATCATACATCTTGGAATCAGCTTAAGTATTCCTTTTTTTTTCAACTCATTTTATCTAATTTATATCTAATCTATTTTTCTGGCTTGGCTAGGTGGGATAGCCGATGTCACGACCCGATTTCTCGGTCATGATGGCACCTACAACTCCCGGTAGGTGAACCAATCCCCGTACCCCAGAACAGTTAGTAATGGGCTACTATCTAGCAAATAAGGGAACAAGACGAAGAGAACAGATAAAAGGAATATAAATATATACATGTGCGGAAACTAAACTAAACCCCAAGACCTGGATCATAGTACAGAGCCAAACTATATACATGGAGTGCAAATAAACCAAAACTACATATACAGATGCCTCTGAATGGTAATAGAGTACATGAAGCAAAAGATAAACTAAAGCTAAGCTACGATCGCCAAGAGCTCACCCTCAGTCTGAAGTAGTCCCCAACAGATCTCCAAGCACGAATCACAGCGATCTAACGGCGATGGCCCACGCTAGGATCTGCACCCAAAGATGCAGGGGGTAGGGGTGAGCACCAAATGCGAAGCATAAGGTACCCAGTAGGTATCATAAGCCGACTGGGCACATATAAGATAAAAGAGCAGTAATAGACAGAATAGAAGCAATCAGTCACAGAAAACAACGAAAGGTACACAGGAACTAGCCCAGAGGGAAATCAACAGAACCACATATGAGGCTAGTAAGCAGAATATACACACCATAGGCACAGGTGAAAGTAAGAAACAACGCACCTGGGTCCTTGCAATAACAGTGTATACAAAATAAGTTTACGAAATGGACGGTATACCGGTAACCTCAAGTGTAAGAAGAAGAGAGAAAGAGTAATGATAGGCATGCTCAGAGACATGAATCAAGTCCAACTAATCATATCAATCTCACACCCAGCAACTGACAGTCTAGCAGTAACCTATTTCATAATTAACCGTAACAGGGAATAATTCTACAAGTAAATAGAAAGAGTCTACCTATAGTCCCTCGGCCACCCATACAACCGAGGAACACAAACAAGTGAAAACAACCCTCCGGCATCCCATACTACCGGAGCGTACAATCAGCAAACAACAAAACAAGGGTGGAACCTCGAACCATGAATGATATGATGCATGAAGATCTCAAGTGCCATGGTATCTCTGTATGTACCTCCTCCGGCGCCGATCCGGCCCAGCAGGTAGGTTCCATGGAAGGACACTGCCGTATACCTCTACTCCGCCGTATACCCCTCCTCCGGCACACGTAGCCCGTAGCCCCTGGCCCGTATGGCAAGGTCCATGGAGGTCCTAGACCCCATACTAAAACTCAGTATCAGAACATGTCGTCCGGAAGCAGTCCGGTATCAGGATGGAGACCCAGTCTCGAATATGCAACGCCCAGACCCTGTCCAGGACTAAAGTAGTAGGAAAATGTCTCAAAAACCCCTCCAAGGGTGCCTGGGCATAACCGGGTCTAAACAGTAAAAAGTCATCTCAGGTGCTCGGTCCGACCGAGGCTAAAAATCATCTCAAGTAATAAGAAAACTCAACTAGCACTCCGGCCCCGCCGAGTCTAGCGTTAATCGTAAAAGTGATGATTTAAAACATAATTTACTTTCTTTTACCCAAGAATACTCACAAGTCAGATCAAACCATTTCCAAATCATTTCCATCAAAAACGGGCCCCCCGGGCCATGCAAGGTTTAGAAAATAACGTCAGTAGGCCCGAAGCCAAAACCATAGTAAAACATGGATAAAACCTCTTTATATGCATGGAAATGGTATGATCACACACAATAGCTGCCCAGCAGCTCACAATCAACCTATCGACCCTACACAGGCCCACAGCTACTCAGCAAGCATAACCAGCCTAAAAGGATAATACTATGCCCGGGACTCGCGGACATTCCCAAAATTCCACCTTCAATGTTCCAGAGTCAACAAGGCCTCACAGGACCACAAGGGTAAATAAAATATATCGGCAAATACTACAAGCAACGGAGGAACAAAAGTAGGCGGACATGAATAAAGCGGTCAAGGTCTGTGGTACCAACCTAATAAACCAACCCAAGGATGACCATTAATACAATTTTATTTTATATATACGGAGTCTAGGGAAAATAAATCGTAACCTACCTGTCGTCCAATGACAAAGCTTGAACCTCTCCGAAAAATCCCCAACACGAAATCAAACTCGAACTCGGGCTTGAATAACTTAAAGGGGCAGCCCGGTGCACTAAAGCTCCCGCTATGCGCGGGGTCCGGGGAAGGGCCGGACCACAAGGGTCTATTGTACGCAGCCTCACCTTACATTTCTGCAAAGGGTTGTTTCCACGGCTTGAACCCGTGACCTCCTGGTCACATGGCAGCAACTTTACCATGTACATTTGACAAGCTCGGGCTTGAATAACTTGACGTAGACAATTGATTTCCTTCCCGAAATTAAACACAACGTCAAAATATATCTAGTTCCACCTAATTCTCTCTGTATACGTATGTAGAAGGTGGCCTTGCTGTTGCAGCATCTCTTTCTAATGTGTAGAAAATGAAAAGGGACTTAAATGCTTAGAAATATATAGGTACTAAGTTGGCAGGTTGTTGAAAGAATTAGTGGCTTACCTAGGTGTCCTATTTTAATGCAAATAAGTGTTGTGCACTTCTCCACCACTTCCACGTGGAAGTGGTGGTGCCACCATAATAATATATATCTCGTTATATATATATTCGGGTATTGCGTAAATTCGTGGTAAAATAAATATAGTATTTTAAATATACCATAAATCATAGAAAATTATTTCAAACAAAACCTACTATATTATAATCATAATTTTCAACATAACTAAATTTATTATCCCCGTTAAAATATTACGGTGTATAAAAACCTTATAAAATAAATACATATACAATTGTATCGTATCAAAAATATTTTCCATAAACCTTTAAAATATTTTAAAAAGGTAATAATAATATAATATAACTTCCTACCACCTTCGACTTTTAAATAAAATACTTTCAAATACGCACGATTTCGATACTCAAGAATTCTCTCGGGATCCTCCCTTATTTTTTATAACTGTTTCAGAACTGAAATGGCGTCTTAAAACGTGAAGTTGAGGCTTAAATCACGTTTAACCCGACCCGGTTCGCGACCCGGTTCGCAACCCATTTTCTGCCAGACAGTCCGTGGTAAAACAGTCATAACTTTTTACTCCGAGATCAGTTGGACGTGAGGTTTTCTGCATAGGAAACTAGACTCGTAGACCTTCGATTTGGTATTTCGGGGGACTTCTAACTCTTTATATATTGAGCGAAAAGCCCTGAGACATTTGACCCAAAGTTCAAAAAATTTGTTAAAGATCTTACGATAACTTTTGTCGATTTGCTTGACTTCAAAACTTATACGTGGAAATGACCGGAAGGGTCATTACATCATCCACTACTAAGAAGGGCTTTCGTCCTCGAAAGTCAAGGTCAAGGGGGTACCTGAAGGCTAAAATAGTTGCGGATACTGATCCCGCATATCTCTCTCGGTCTCCCAGGTAGCCTCCTCGACTAGACGGTCTGCCTCCACTGAACCTTAAAACCGGGATTCCTCGAGACCTCAATCTCCTGACATCTCTGGCCAAAATAGCTGCCGGCTCCTCAACAAAGGCTAAATCCTCACCCAACTGAACTGAATCCCACTGCAACACATGAGACTCATCTGGTACATACCGACGCAGCATCGAAACATGAAATACAGGATGTATAGCTGAAAACATCGGAGGCAAGGTTAGCTGATAAGCAACGCTACCGACCTTCTGAAGAATCTCAAACGGCCCAATGTACCTGGGGCTAAGCTTGCCCCGCTTACCAAATCTCATCACACCCTTTATGGGTGATACACGGAGAAACACCAAGTCACCGACGCTAAACTCCAAGGCACGAAGCCAACGATCAGCATAACTCTTCTGCCTGCTCTGAGCTGCCCGAAGTCTGTCCTGAATCACTCGGACTCGGTCTAAGGAATCTCGAAGCAAATCTGTGCTCTGTGGCCCCGCACTAAAACCATCAAACCAACCTACCGGTGATCTGCAATGCCTGCCATACAAAGCCTCAAAAGGTGCCATGCCGATACTCGAATGGAAGCTGTTATTATAAGAAAACTCTGCCAAGGGAACAAACTGATCACAAGAACCTCCAAAGTCAAAAACTCAGGCCCGAAGCATGTCCTCCAAAATCTGAATGGTCCTCTCGGACTGGCCATCTGTCTGAGGGTGGAAGGCGTATTAAGGATGAACCTCTGTACCCAAATTCTCGCTGAATTAGCCCTCCAAACTGAGATGTGAACTGAATGCCGCCGGTCTGAAATAATTAGAAGCTGGACCGCCGTGCAAGCCGAACAATCTCACGAAGTAGACTCTGAAAGCTAACCTCTCATGCGCCATAAGAAGTCTGAATGGCAAGAAATGTGCTACCTTAGTCGCCTGATCAACAATCAACCCATATGGAATCAAACCCATGAGAAGTACGAGGCAAACCAAACCACGAAGTCATAGTAATCCTTCCCAACTTTCACTCAGGAATGGGAAGTCGCTGCTCAAACCACCAGGTCTCATGTGCTCGACTTAACCTGCTGCACTTCAAAAGCACGAATACGAATCCGCTAATATCCCGCTTCTACCGCTTCCATCAGTTAAAGCTGCCTCAAGTCTCTATACATCTTTGTTGTGCCAGGGTGAATGGAGTATCTAGTACAATGTGCCTCGTGAAGTATCAACTGAATCAAATCACAAATCCTCGAAACACAAAGGCGACTATCAAACCTCAGAACCCCATCTGAATCTAGAGTAGCCCGACTGGTCTCACCCTGAACAACCCGATCACGAAGGCCACACAACTGCTGATCCTCAAACTGACGGCTCTGAATCTGATCAACCAAAGTAGAACGAACCTCAACACTGGTGAGAACTCTGCTAGGATCCGACAAGTCAAGCCTAACCAAGCGGTT